>JBBPDB010151046.1:0-54935 GCA_037974465.1 Brachypetersius altus
TCATTTTGTAAAGCTGCTTTGTGACAATGACCATTGTTAAAAGCGCTATATAAATAAAATTGAATTGAATTGAATAAACCAAACAACAAAAAACTCACATGAACCAGG
Source organism: Brachypetersius altus (assembly GCA_037974465.1). Classification (NCBI taxonomy): domain Eukaryota; kingdom Metazoa; phylum Chordata; class Actinopteri; order Characiformes; family Alestidae; genus Brachypetersius; species Brachypetersius altus. Next base: position 109 of record JBBPDB010151046.1, read on the forward strand.
GATACATAGCAGATGTAAATAATAACAAGACTCCAGAACATGACAATGTACGCTAGTTTCTCATGGAGAACAAGATTGAAATATTTACTAACATGCTTCATAAATACAGGTGGCCTTTAATGCCATCAGAAAATTTTTATTTGTTCATCACAGGTTGCTAGGACTGGTCAGTTTAAGTTTATTCAGCACAATCAATATACTGTAGAATACCTGTGGAAAATTGAGCAGTTCAAGGTTCAAGGTACCTAGTTCAAGGTTCAATTTGCCGTAGGCTAGTGATCTAAATTTTCACTAAATTGTTTTTTCTCACTGTTTACATGGCTGGCATGTATGCTTATTTTCTGCTTATGGTCATCCTAATATTAATACAAAAATGTCTAAATGAACTCACTGACAGTGAATAAAGGGTCGGTTAGACTACGTGAGAAATTGGAAAATCCGAGACACCTCTATAGGAATTGTTTACTGAATAGTGTGAATGTTTAAGAATATAGTAACATTTCTCTCTTAAATATAAGCAGCCGAGAGCATAAGGGCCATTTAGATGATGCTCATGCATTCTAGGTCTAAACATTCTCACAAGAGTGAGAACTACCAGTTATTGACTGAAGTGATTAGAAAATACGTGTGAATGGTTCTAATGTGCGAATGGCTGGGCAACATTATGAATGAAACAGTGTGAAAGAGGGTTAAGCGATGTGGGTCTGCATCTGTGAGTGAAACGAGAAAGAATTTGTGTTGCTGAAGTGGGGTAATGTGGGGTCTCTGGTTTGTCTCAGACTTACTGGTATTTGGATCCGGACTTGTCTCAGACCAACCAAGTCCAGCAGCCTTTAAAGAAACAGTGTTCCGAGATTAATATTGCACTGTGGTGGAGAATTATGCTTAACTACTGCCACGATGAATGAAAAACAAAAATAATCAACAAAAACAAAAGCACCCATAACAAAACAAAAGCCCATACAACAGTAAAGAAACCCTCTTAACAGCGGTAGACGTCTTTACTCATGACAGGGTTTTGAAGAAAGCATTCAGAAATTGTTAACAAAAAACTGAGATATGCTTTATTTCTCACCTTGGTCTTAAGATGGATTTTTTCTTTTGGGCTGGGCAGTTACAGACACTCGCTACTCATGAAAGTGGAGGACAAGACCCAATTTCATTGATGTGTAAGAAAAACGACAGCAAGTTTTACTTCACTTTGTAGTTCGGCTTTGTTAGTAAGTGCCCATACCATAGACAAGCAAGTTTTCCTCTCTTTTTTGAAAGATAGATGTCTGATGCATTATGCAAACACTAACATTTTTTACATTTAAAAAACCCACCTCAGTCCAGTTCAGTTACTTTATCATCACAGTTACTTTATGAGGTACAATACAGGACAGGCAATCAGAACAAAGGTCATTTACATATATCAGTCTTAAAGGTGCAGCAACAACAATACGCAGGTTTAATTCCAAGATATTGTAAGAGCTTGGGAAATATTTATAAGTGGAAAAAAATTAAATACAAGGAAAAATGTATAATATGGTCACATTATACAATTAACAAAAGTGCTTAAGATTTTACAGCATTTATCAGACACTTTTACCCAAAGCGACTTCCATTCCCTAACTACAGGGGACAGTCTCCCTGGAGCAACTTGGGGTTAAAGGTCTTGCTCAGGGACCTAGTGGCGGTGTGCTAAAAGAAGGATTCGAACCCATGATCTCTTGGTCTGGTGTTAAGTATCCTACCCACTGAGCTACCTCCAATTGTCAACACTGCCCCAAACAAACTGAGCATAATTTCACTTTGGTTTAAGGGTCTTTTCTCTGTATTTCTTACATGTATCCTTCTGGCACAGTGCAGTGAGTTGATGCCCAGGGGGAGGGCATGTAAAGGGGTACTATAGAGGGGAGACGAGGAGGGGGAGATGGGGAGGAGGGGGAGATGGGGAGGAGGGGGAGATGGGGGTGAGGGGTGGGACTTCTAGCTCTAATGTTCTGCTGTTGCGTGAGTGCATGTTCAGATGTAGCAGCTTTGACTCACTGAGTGCTGCAGCTCTGCTCTAAATCAGGATTTTATGCAAATCCCTATGACTAAAGGGAGATAACACACTTTCCCTCACTGTTAGAGCTGGAGTGAAGGGGCAGGTTCAGCAGGGAGAGGGTTTACACCGAGCCAGCAGCTACAGCAGAAGAGAGAGAGTTCGGTCGAGCCGGTTCGATCGGTCCAAAGTTTTGCGTAAACTTTTCCACTGGACCGCGTACGATGCGCTAATTTGCGCAGGAACGCAAAACCGAAGAAACATCAGACAGAGCTGGCAGGACTTCCATCAGCAAGAGAAAAACCACAACAGAAGAAAGAAAGATGTCCAGACCTAACTATTCTGGCCTTTACCATATGGTGTCTCAGGAAAACTTCGAGGCCTACCTGGCTGCTTTGGGTAAGACTATTCTTTTTCATTCTTCCCTCTGCTTTTTGTCTTTCTCTCTTCATTCCTGTGGCGTGAGCTCATCTCCAGCCCCCCTCCTTCTCCAGGCTGAGATATCCACTTTCAGTCTGATTCTGTATCCTGGAGATCCTACATCGACTCACCTCTGCAAGAAACCGCGACTATAAGAGCACAGATTTCTGCTGAAAACATTCAGAAATATACCCCACCCCCTCCCAACCCATAATAAAACATTATGGAGTTAAAAGTGCTGCAGTCAGACTGAAGAAACAATGGAGAGTCTAAAGCATCATTCATGAGGATGCGCTGATAGGAAAATGAGTCCTGATTATGATTATTTCCTGATGCTTAAATCTCTGACCTTGAATAGTGATGATTATAGAGTCAAGGGTCCATACACTATGAAACACAATGTGCTTAAAATGTGCTTAACCCTACCACAATTTACCCCTGAAAATACCCCAACCCCCTTAGGCTGAATTAAGTGGTTCTTTTGTGAAACAGACTCCTTAATTTTACTTTAAAATTAGATTTAAGGCATGAAACCCCATAATCGTAAATTTAAAGCGTTAATACAGGAGGTTCTATTATTTAAAGGGCAAATTTTTAAAACGTAAGGAGTTTTACCCCGTAATCAGCCGTTTTCTGTGCACTTTTCCCCTTAATTTTCCTTAATTTCCTGCATGAGAAATTAAGGTCAAAATGAAAGTAATTTTAAAGGGTAAAATGAAGGGAGTTGGTTTCGTAGTGATAGTCTGGATGAGTGGACCTGACTATTACTGAACATAAGTGGAGCGGTTTCACTGGATCTGTTAACATCTGTATGTGTGGTTAAAAGGAGCAATTCGAAAGTGCCACCATTAGGAAATAAAGATGATCATGATGTGGTCATTATTTTCACATCACTGGATGAGTGCATTTGCGATTAATGGAACATTGTGTGTGAATGTTCACTACTGATGCGTGTAAAATCCCATTTTCATTCTCTCTGCACATGTGAGATAACATATGAGATTGATCTCTCACTCTCTCTCTCTCTCTCTCTCTCTCTGTAGATGTGAATTTTGCACTAAGGAAGGTTGTGTGCATGCTAAAACCCAGCAAGCACATTGAGCATGATGTCAACACAGGCCACATGAACATTAAGACCATGACCACGTTCAAAAACTTCGACATGGACTTCATGTTGGGCAAAGAGTTTACTGAAGACCTGGGACCTGTTGATGGGAGGAAGTGCCAGGTGTGCATGTGTTTATTCATCTTCTTGTATTGCTTTATTACCTCAGTGGTGTTTGAAACCTTTCACAGATGGTATGTGGTGGTTATAGGCTCTGTGTGTGTGTGTGTGTGTGTTGCAGACTACAGTGGACTGGGATGGTGATAAGCTGGTGTGTGTGCAGCAAGGAGAGAAGGAGGGCAGGGGTTGGACTCACTGGCTGGAGGGAAACCAGCTCCACCTGGTAAGAGCACAGTTATTATAACTAACCACAACACATTCGCTGTGTAAAAATGGATACATACAGCTGAAGACTGTGGCATCTGTGCCAGTTAAACCTAGTTTATTTCAGATTTTCCCAATGTATTCTAATACATTTTAGCTGGATTTAACACCATATGCTCTTATTTTTCCCCCAAAAAAATTCTCAGGGCATTTACAAACACAAAGTGTGCAAAAAATGGGTTTTGTTGTTTATGGTCAATATACAACTACCATTCCTCTAGTCATGCTAAAATAAGCAAATAAGGTCAACTGTGGTAAAACACGATATTTCCTGATACTGAATTATTTTTATAATAGAGAATTATAAACCACCCAGCCTTCACCCAGTTCGTGCATACTAGTGCTTATAACTGCACACTGATATGGTCCTGTTGAAAAGAAGAGCTCAGGCTCAAAGAAGAGACGTAAGTTTGAAAGTAATGGGGTGACGAAATGAACAACTGCAACTTAACAATGCAAACAAAAATCATTTAGTATAAAATTAACTAGTAACTGCAGAACTGAAAAACCTCTACTAGTATTCACAAAACATATTCAGGTCTGTGTGATTAAGATGCAAGGAACTCTTAGTCAGCTGCTTCAGGGAAACTAGAGCACTGATCTGGATAGTCAACTTCGTTCTGGACCCGATTATTTAATCTCTTCCTGGAAATTGATGATCCATCCCTCCTATTACTGTAACTACTTGGTACGAAGGGTCAACCCTGGGTCAATGCTGCTCCTCTGAGACATTTTCTGACCCCTAGTGGCTGAAAAAGAAAATACACACACAGTAGAGGAGACCAGTAATTATAAATGTTTGAATAGTTAAAAAAACATTTTAAAACAAAAGGATGGTGATGCAGATGTTACATGATGCAGATCAAACTTGCACTGACCTACAGAAAGGCAGAAAAAAAGACCAAATGACCAAAATCACCCAGTGAAATAAAGAAGTACATAATGTAGATCACATTATTGTATTTTGTACAATAAACCATATGGAAAGTTGTGTGTTGGCATATGCAGACTATTGATCTTGTGCATGAGGAGGAACATTGGGAAATATGGAATGACGCTGGAGGCTCAGGGATCAGGTGAAAGCGAGGAAAAGGAGATTAAAGGTTTTGTCCTGGAAGAAGCTGAGACACAGGCACTATTGTAACAGCCACAAAGAGTTTGGGTTCTTTGATGACCAAACACACAAAATGCTTTTTGTTTTGCTGAAATCTTTTAATTCCCTGCTCACGTGTGTGACCCCCCAGTCCCATATGTCCTAACAGTGTCCAGTTCATGAATTAATCATCATGATTCCACTTGTTAAAAACCAGAAGATTTTAATAAAAATTAAATAATAACGTTTGACAGTTCAACCCTATATAGTAAAAGTGTAACACTGTGACTTATTAAAGACAACCTCTTTTTATTAGCAGATATTTTGTGGACTGCAGTTATGTTTTTGTGCATTCCAAGCCTGACTCTATTAAATTGTCAATGGCAAAAATAACTCACTCACTGAAACCAAGCAATCTCATTTAGAGGCCTTAAAACATTTGACTTGACTTGTACTTTAACACATAATTTAAGAGAGCATTGGGTTAATTGAAATGGATTGTTCAGTTGAATTGGTTCAATAAACTGAATAAATTTTTCCATCATCACTATGTGTCCTCTTTATCTGTCTCTCTCTCTCTCTCTCTCTCTCTCTCTGTGTCTCTCTCCGTCTCTAGGAGCTCCGGGTGAAGAATGTGGTTGCTAAGCAGGTCTTTAAGAAAACAGAATGAGGGTCTGACTGCGGGGGTGATAAACCCTGAGCATCGTGGGAACTGTAATCTGGATTGGATTGAGAGAGAGAGTGAAAGAGATTCAACCAATCACCACAAAGCTTGGTCACCAAACAGCAGGACATAGTGTTTAACCAGAGACCACATCAGAAGAAACCGTAGCCCTCAGCGAGAGTTTTGCCTCATTTTTAATCAGTTGCTCTGTGGGTTTGATTGGTATTAAAACTGATGAAGTGACTTATCTGCTCTGAAACAGCTCAGATTACCTCACTGGGAATGGCCAGGTGGATCAGTACAGTCACATGTTCAGAATTTAGTTTGTGGTCTCCCATCTTGCATTCATCTAACAGTTATGGTATGGAGACATTCCAATACACTACAGTTGATTTTTTTTTAACCTTGTGCTTTGGTACTTCAATAATGCCTGATATAAGCACTAGGTTAGTAAAATGCCTCTGATAGGTTTAGTATTGTGTTATCACATATTGTCCTGCTTTTGGCTCTTCCTTTCTGAAATATAAAAGTTTTAAGTCTGATATGCCTTTTTTGTCATTTATTTAATCCAAAGTTAACAAATACACTATATGGACAAAAGTATTGGAGTGTTTGACCATTAGAACAACATGGACTTCAATATTGTTGCATTTAAATACATACACATTAATATGAAGTTGGTCTCCCTGTTTGAAGCTCTTATGGCTTCCACTCTTCTTGAAAGGCCTTTCACAAGATTGTAGGGTGTTTCTGTGGGAACAAGTGCCCATTCATTCTGTAGAATATGTATGAGGTCAGGCACCGTCTCAAAACCTCCATTCCAGTTCATCCCAACGGTGTATGGTGGGGTTGGTCCGGGCCAGTCAAGTTCTTCCATACCAAACTCATCCAACCATGTCTTTATGGAGCTTGCTTTGTGCACTGTGGCACAGTCATGCTGGAACAAAAACTGTTCACAAAGGTGGAAGCATGATGTTGTCCAAATGTCTTGGTATGCTGAAGCATTGAGATTGGCCTTTACTGGAAGTAAGACACCACCTGAATACAATAATGGCAGTAATACACTGAAAACAGCCACAAAAAAGAAGAGGAGGCCTGCTGCAGCGTGTAGCATGACCGCTCCACCTAGTGCGCAGAGTTCGCCGACTTTCTGCAGAGTCAATCGCTACAGACCTCCAAACGCCATGTGAGCTTCAGATTAGCACAAGAACAGCATAGAGAGCTTCATGTAATGGGTTTCTATGGCTGAGCAGCTGCATCCAAGCCAAACATCACCAAGTGCAAAGCGTTGGATGCAGTGGTGTAAACCATGCCGCCACTTGACTCTAGAGCAGTGGAGGTACGTTCTCTGGAGTGATGAATCACACTTCTCCTTCTTCTTGTGAAAGTAAGAGTACCAAGAGATTTTGGACAATTTCATGCTCCCAACTTTGTGGAAACAGTTTGTGGATGGCCCCTTCCTGTTCCTACAAGACTGCACACCAGTGCGCAAAGCAAGGTCCGTAAAGACATGGATGTGCGAGTTTGGTGTGGAAGGCTTGCACAGAGTCCTTACCTCAGCACCTTTGGGATGAATTAGAGCGGAGGCCTTCTCGTCCAACATCAGTGTCTGACGTCACACATGTGCTTCTGGAAAAATCCCCACAAACACACGTAAAGTATAGTATTCGTAAAGTATTCCCAGAGGCGTTGAAGCTGTTAGAACTGCAAAGCGTGCCCCGACGTCATATTAAACCCTATGGGTTAAGAATGGGATGTCGCTTAAGATCATATGCATATAAAAGCAGGTGAGCGAATACTGTCCAGTTTCACACATATCTAGCCACTAGAGGGCAGCACAACTCAATTACTAATCGCCCCATATTCTCTGGTCATTATTTGTTATTACCACTAGAGGGCCGAATAAGTTATTCGCGTTTTGTTCCTGTATTGGTGCATCTCAATGTGTTCATATTTAAATGCACGTGTTTTTATTTTATCGTGTCCTGATTATTTTATTTGTGGTCCACAAAGACCAGTCTGGATTAGAGCTCACACCTGAAGCCTGCAGGTCTGTATCGTGAGTTTACAGACAATGGTCTATGGGTCTACAGTTTGCAGGTGAAGAGCTGGTGAGAAACAATATTGGCCTGCTGGATATCTCAGACCGTGAGAGTTCACATTTACAGTTGGAGGAGCCACGGTGAGGACAGCACCCCCAGAGAGAGAGAAAGGCCCGGGAGGTCAGTCAATCAGGTGAAAATGAGGTACACTATGTCCTCAAGAGAATGAGACTTACTCACCATGTCTAAAACAGTCCAATTAAGTTTATACAGGGATATAAACCCCTTCAGCACTGAGAGTGGAACTGAGCTGTGTTCTCTGAAGATCTTAGAGCCCGAGATGTTTGTGAGTCAGAACTAGTTATCCGGCATCATTACCTGACCTCGTAGAGTCTTAGATGCAATCAAATCCTCACAGGATTTTTACAACATCAAGTCTAAAACCTTCCCAGGAGAAGAGGGGCAAACTCCCTATTAATACCTGTCATTTCAGAAAAAAAGAATGAATGAACAGGTGACCACAAACTTTTGGACTTGTGATAGGGAACGATTTAGCAAGCATGTGCTCTGGAACATCAGTCAAACGAAGGTTTTTGCTTTAAGCTAGCACTGTGCAATGCTAATATAATTAAGTAGCTTTGCATTTATAAAGTTAATGAACCTGTTGTTCCTGAGGAATCTGTGCTAAAAGAATGTCTTACAAACCTGACATTTGATTTGGACTGTTTTGTTCCTTTTTTTTCCCTCACTTAAAAAGACACCAAAAGTAACCTTGTACACTACACTCTTTAATAAAGACTTTTGCAAAGAGTCTTTTGAGTGATGCCATGTAAGGATCATAGATATAACCTTGAAAATATAATCGTTGTACTATGTGGATGTTTTTTAGAATATTTCTGTTTAAAAAAAACTCCTTGTTGAAATGGTCATAACATCATATACATACGTAAAATGTAAAATTGAATATCTTGGCAAACCTGTGTAGACAATATCTCCCAGCCCTACTTGAGTCTATTTTCTGGATGCAGATAATCATTTAAATGATTAGTTAGTTAAAATGATTAGACATACTTCATTTTATTGAGTTTTTAATTGTATTTGCACACAGACAAATAACAAGTCTTTTTACAAAAAAGATTGATAGTACTTAAAAAACATAAATGAGAGCAATAAAACATCTTTGATAGCCATAAGTTGATGTGAGAATGATATAGATGTGGTATCCACGGTGGTGAACTGGAAACATTCAGGCTCCAGGCCACTCGTCCTCCTGCGGCTCGGACTGCAGAACAGAGTCAGTGGTAAGGAACCCCAGTGGAAACCGCTTTGTTGAGTGGCCATATTTCTCAGACGCCGTCTCTGTTGTCATAGTATTTTCACCGCTTTCCAAACTATTGCCTGTGCAGGAGAGGATTTCATCTGAAAAGCAAAATATAAACTTACGTGAGATTAAAAGTTGCAGTATGTGCTGTGGTCTGGTCTCTGGTTTTATCTGTGGTGGTCTGATCTGTGTTCACTCTCTGCAGAACCTATTAAAATGTGGCATTGAGGCTCTATGCAGTGAGGGGCACCTATTGTTACTAACACTGTCTATAAATGCTATGTAATGTGTCACATTTCCAACAACTCTGCTGAATAGTTCTGTGGCAGAATTCTTCAATTCACTGCTCCAGAAGTATATAAACATGTAAAGGAAGACACTCATTTTTCTGTCAATTAGTTGTGCCCTTTCACATGACTTTCTTTCAGCGTTTATTCAGTTTGTAACTGCTGAGTTTAGGCTGAAACATAAACTGTACAACCACATTTACATTTACTTGGTAGTAATCTTCTTTACTAAGAAGTAATCTTACTTCTTAGTAATCTATTAAAGGTTTGTGATATTCGACTATATTGCAGTGAGGTGTGATGTTGTTGGCCACTCTGTATGAAAACCTAAGGCAACAAAAGATGGCAGTTCTTAGAAAGAGACTTTCATTCATTGTTCTAAGGTTTCAATTCTCATTTTGTTTATGACTCTTGAATTGAAAAAACAATAAATATTATGTAGTTGAAGGAGAGGGCTCATCCTCACGATTCAGTAAGTACTTATTACAGACAGGTTTCCATTTAAATTGGTTGGTAGTGAATAAATTCAGGTTGATGACCACTGATAGTTATAAAGAGCGACCATCGGCCAGTTAATAAACATTTTACACATTGCTTTAAAATAGCTTGTACTTTAAAAATGACATTGCACTGTCACATCATAATGTGTTGTTTTGCAAAATAGCCTGTGATTAAGTCACAAATGTAATTTTACAGGCATGCTTGGCTTTGTAGGCCGCCCGGTTTGCATCAGGCCCACGTATAAGCTGAATGTGGAGGTGGTAGTTAAGGTTACTGTATTTGCATTTGTGGTGTGAGACTCTTCCCCTGCACACACAGCCCTCTCGTCAAGCTCATCTAACACAAGTGTGCGAGCAGCGCTGCTGACGTCAGCTCACACTGTAACACTTTCAGTCACCCCACTCATTCTGAAACCCCAGTTTCAGCACGCCTCAATATGGGCCTTGGTGCGTAGTGTCGGTGTAGATTTTTATCAGACTGCTAGAATGTTCTTGACTTGAATGTAAATTAATCTGTTCATTTATTATAAAGTCATTTCTGTTGACTCATCATGAAATCTTTACACAACGTCAAAGACAAGTGGGAAATTCAAATGAAATTTCAAATAAAAATCTGGCTTTAATCTGAAAAAACTCTTCTGCTTTTTTACGGCCTGGAAACTTCGTGTCTTCCCCCTGTCTCAGAATAGCAGTGTGCACGCATAATCAGCCAGCACAGTCATTCTGTATTGTGCAAACGTGTCCTGGATTTGTAGAAATAAATCACCATTTGTCCAGTGTCAAAGTCTGTCAGATCCTTACGTCTGCCCATTTTTCCTGCCTAAAGTCCACTGACTTTAAAGGGGACAATTTATGTAAAACTCACTTTAGTAATGATGGGTCTATGGGCTATACAAAACGTTCATTAAGTTCTTTGTACAATATCACTTACATAAAAAGATCTCACCAGCTTTATTCTTCACAGTTTCAGTCCCTTTCAAAATGCTGTTTAGACAGCTCCCTAATTGTGATGTCACACTATGTCAATTTGCGTAGAACCGCCCCTCATCTGTCGAGACCCCACCCACTAGATTAGTTGCAGATCCGCCATTTTTGTCTGCTGGTTTTACGAGCACAGATAAGACGCTGAAAGCAAAGGCAAGTCACACAAGAAGTGTTGTGTTCATCTTGCTCTGGGTCCGACTGATATAGGTCTGGATAGCACCTCTGTTTTACGTACAGTGTTAACATGGGATGTGTGTGGCTTGGCCAGCAACAGCTTATTTGTATAAAAGTGACAGAGCCCTTAAATGGCTCATTTTGAAAGGGCTTGGAACTCGGGCTTGGCTTGGTGAGATCTCTTTAGGTGTTTTGTATATACCGATTATAACTTGTTTTTAAAAAATGACTGATTGCTCAATTGCTGCTTGATCTATCCCACCCAAGTGTCATTCACTTAACGTGTCAGTGGTTTTAATGTTATGACTAAGTGTAAGTACACTTTGGTCTAAAATCTGGTGATTGTAAAAGCTGTAGATTAACATACGCATGAGATAAAATGCAAATCAAATGTGCATGCAGACAACATTACAACACATAACAGATACATGTTAATGCAAAATGTAAGCATTTCTGACCCAATAAATAATCTTTTTTCCCAATAAAAGTTATCATTTTCCATTGCCATCTTAATTCAAACGGGTGGTCTGCTGGATTTGTACAGCACCAAATGTGAGGGCCTGTGCAATCACAACATCTCAGAGACGACATCTATTACTGAAGCTGTTCTGCCACCTTTTCTGATTCCTTTTCTGTCTGTATATAATATGTATATACTTTGTGATTCTGAAGTATAAAACAGTTGTGTGTGTAGGATTGCAGCTTACCTTTGTGAAACAGTGTTTGCAGTTCAGGACTTCCTGGGTACTTGATGATGTCTGGAGGAAACGCTGGTGGCATGTAACTCTCAGTACACGCTGAAATAATCACTGAAACCATACACACAGATTATCATCATCAGTGATTATCAATTTTTGTCATTACATGAAAACACCACAGCACACAGTGAGAACAGAACGGATTACTTCTCTGTATTTAACCCAGTCACCAAGTGAAGCAGTGGGCAGCCAGGAACACAGAGCCCAGGGAGCAGTATGTGGGGACAGTTCCTTGCTCACACACTCAGTTACTCACAGACATCACAGGTGCCTTAAGATTTTTTAATATACACTATATATCTTAAAGTATCCAGACATCTGTGTCCTAATGAGAGAAATCAGCTACTTTAAGGTGCACCTATCTCTGACAAAGGTGAGCCTAAGGTCACCATGCCCATTGCCAAGAGACAGCTAGAGGAGTCTAAAACTGCATTATCTTGAGTGCTGGAGGTCCATGCAGTACCTTTGGGGTGTATTGGAGTGGAGTTTGTGATCTCAAACTAATCATCAACTTTGGTACGTGACCTCACTAGTTCTCCTGTCTGAATGCATTCAAGTCCCTCTTATTAAGAACAACACATTTGGTGCTTGGAAAAGGAAATGATGTTTTATTTTTTATTTGCATGTAGAGTTGGGCTTTAGAACGCATCTTCATGCACGAGACGTGCGTGAAGATGCGTTCTAAAGCCAGGTGTGAGCTGTTGTAGCACTTAGAGCTGTCCAGATGCCAACAGGATGTAGATGTATGTGTCCACTTGTCACATCTTGGCAGACATTTATGGTAAGTGTCTGTTGAGCAATATGTTTGTGAGGGCTTGACTCTAAGGATGTGGTTTGCCATTGTTCTACCTTAGGTTTTATCTGCACACATATCTGCAGAAGCTGTGAGTTTGCTCTAAAAGAAAGAGAAAGTGTGTGCGCACATGTGTGTGTTTGTGTGTGTGTGTGTATGCGTGTCATGGTCTTTTATGTCACAATTGCTCTCCACATCCTGTGTAACCAACATTGTCAGTACTACACTTGCTGACTGAACTGCTTGCTACTGAAATGTTTTTCAGTTTAGCAAACATCACTGCAGGAGCTGGAAGGGCATTTTTTAAAATGTATTCTGTAACTGCTGCCTAGAAAATATAACCTTACTCATCCTCATTACTTTGTATGTGTGTGGCTGTGAAGAAAATATGATAATTCTCAGTCACCTTTGGATTTTTGGTCAAAACGACGGGTTTAAACAGTTTTAATAAATACAGGATTTGAAGGTCCCATGACACACTGATTTTTTTATGCTTTTATACAGGTCTTAGTGGTCCCCTAATACTGTATCCGAAGTCTCTTTCTAAAATTCCGCCTTGGTGCAGAATTCCAGCCATTTAGAGTCAGTCCCACAGTGAGATTTCCAGAGGATGTGGCGGTTCTGTGTCTGCAGCTTAAAATGATAATGAGGAGGAGGAGAGAGGCAGAGCAAGCTGGAGGGTGGGGGGGGGCAGCTTGCGGCCACGGTAGCGTGTGCTAATGTTTACAGTGTATAGCAATGGCTACTGTGTTCACGTAGCTGGTAAAAGAACTGGAACTGATCCAGATTTAAGACCAGCTCTGTATTGTGTCAGCGCATTTCCAGAGAAAATAAAATTAACGCACTGGTTCTTCAGAGGCTCGCATGAAGGAACTAAAAAAAAATACATTTGTGCTCATTTGTACATCTAAGCACCCAGCAACTGCCATGCATCACTCATTTACAAGGCGTGACATCCCTACAGGCAAAAGCATTGACAGTCAGTGGAGCTAATTTTTTAGTGGAGGGGGCAAAATTCTCTGGGAGGGCAAAGCATGAGAAAGGGGAGGTGACCTTTCCCCGTATGACATCATACAGGGCCAAATTCCAGATCGGGCCATCTGAGCTCTCATCCCCATTTCTAGCCACTGCAGGAACCATAGGCAGGCTAAGGGAAACTGCTATTAATGTTAAAAAATCTCATAAAGTGAAATTTTCATGTCTGAGCTCTCTATAGCCTTATCTGAGCTGCTTTAGGAGATGTACCACCATTGAGGAGAAACCTTTCTTTTTTATATTTATTACAAGTTGCTAAGAGACAACTATCAACTTGGTTGTTGCTGTGCCAACCACAGAAAAAAAGTAATTGGTGGAGTGAGTTCATAACACAAAAATGTGCTCAGCTTTTCGAAAAAATTGTTTGATGTGCTTAGTTTCAAAGAAATCCTGCTAGTAATCATAATGGATCTGTAATCGAATTACTACCTTTTACTAACAGAAAACAGTTTGGTTTTTTATGTATCTGGATTCTGTAACATTACTTTGTGTTGTAAGATAAGATGAGATAAACTTTTATTAGTCCCACAAGTGAGATAATTGGATTAAATTGTTTCCAGAAGAACCAGAATCAAATCATAATGTTCTGAGGTCTAAGATTTATCCCTGTACTGCTTGTTCATATGAAGTATTTACATGGGGAAAAGTCCATTCAGAACTGAAACACTCTTTTCTGCGCTTCTACTGCACAGGGGCCTTAAACAGCACCCACCATGCATTTATGAAGTATTTTGGTATCCAAATGACTGATGTGATTTAGGTGAATTCCAGGCATGGTGAAAAAAATAAAAAGAGAGAGCAACCTTGACTAACCACATAATAATTACAATAATAACAGTAAGTGACTAATAACCTTTTAAGGGTTAAGTGTTTCACAGATGTCCTCACAGATACCTTACTTGTAGCTGATAAAGTGTAAAGTGTGCTGGTAGACATACCTGTTTGTGAAGATTTTCGCTTGGCCCTCCGATAAAGAAGTGCAAGAACACCACAAATGAGTATTGTCATTATTAGGCCCACCCACAGGCTAGCCGGGAGCAGCCAATGACAGTCTGTAAGAGGAAGAAGCCAGATTGTCCCCATAAGTTTGTAAACAGAAAAGATTGACTTATTATCTATAGTTTATTACATATTTTATCAGTTATTTAATAAGTTAGAAGGATACAATATTAGGATACTATATTAGCGTCTTTTAAAAGTTAACATTTTCCCCTGTAAAGTTACTGATGTGGAGATGCAAGATTTTGTTCCAACAGTCACAGTTACTAATAGTATATACTCTTTAGAGAATCTGCAAATGCACACATTTTCCCCTGAAACTCAAAACTGCAGAATTTTATTCCATTGTGCACCGCACAGAAATAACTGCTCCCATTATGGAGCGAGATTTGCATCACAGCTTGTGTGACGAACATTACGCCTACAGGTCAGTTGCAGTTTATAATGTTATTCACGAGTGTGCGGTTTTGAGTGTAGTGTATTAATATTTTGCACAGTATGTGGTTTTGAGCACAGTTTACTATCGCATTGCATCTCCCACTCAACAGCCCTAAAACCTGTCCTGTGTGGTGGCCTAGTGGTTAGGGCATTCGCCCTGCGATCAGGAAGTTGTGGGTTTGGTTCCCAAAACTGCTTCTCTGAGGTACCCTGAGCAAGGTACTGTCCCCAGGGCTGTGTTCCTGGCTGCCCACTTGGTGAATGGGTTAAATGCAGAAAAAGAATTTTGTGCTGTTCACGTATAACAGAATGATCACTTATTGCTATCACTATATACAAGGACCTTGCAGTCCTAAATACAAAAGTTGGACCCAAAGCATTACTATTAAAGCTCTGTTTTTTTTCTGTTTATCAATTTTTTTAACCATGTACAGTTATGTGTGTTTCCATGTAGAGAAGTGCATTAATTATTTTACTCACTTGTGATAAAATCTCCACACACAACATCTGCAGTATCTGTGCCAGGGGTCAGCAAATGACGACCTAACTTTTCACAACTAGCAAGAAAGAAAATCAGCAAAAATATAATATCAAAGCAGTCCAAACATTTGTGTGCAGAAGAAGCTGAAGGATAAAGGCAGACAGTGTGGAATGCTCGAATGACTGAATACTGAACTGGTTTGGATTCGTTTTCAAAACCATTGTAACCCCAGTAACAGTGGACTTCACTTATTTTCCAAATTAAATGTGTAAGAACTGTCATGCGTATGACATTTCTAGCTTAAATAGGCTTGCCAAACACTTGCATATATTACTTGAGTTTTTAGCTTGTTTAAGCTAGAACTGTCATATGCCTTATTAAATTCAGTGTGGAAAAATAAATGAAGTCCACTATTACTGTCTTATGCCATAACGTCCCATAGTATAAAATTAGTACCACCATTATGGCGTTAATCAGACAAACAAAAGCTAAAAAAAAAAAAAGCTTAAAAAGCCAAAAAGTGAGCTTCAGGTAAAGGACAAGTTCATGCTTTTTGTAAATTGTAAAGAAGTTCATCATTGTAAAGAGTCACAAATGCAGATTCAAATGTGTCAATGCTGAATTTAAATTGAGTATGAATGTAATTTATTACATATCTATGCAATTACGTATGTAATAACAATAAAATATACAGCAAAAGGACAGTACTACCTTTTGGCTTCTAAGGGTTAAATGAGAATCTCATGCTAGTTTCAAAAGAGGCTACCTGTCACCACAGATCATCAGCACTCTCGTTGTTTGTGTGTGAGTGTATGTGTGTGTGTTGTTGAGTGTGTGATTGTTAAAGTGCGGCAGTGGTGCTCACTTGGTGTGATTGTGACAGGGTGAGGTGTAGTCGGTCACTTTGCTGAAGGTTCCAGATGGGCAGGGGCTACAGACGGTGTTCTTACTGCTGGTGGCTGAGAGAAACACAACTGATTTTATTCATTCAAATAATAAACAAAACTTATTAAACATGCCATAACCTTTGTATATGTCACAGTTTTGCCATAAAATGTGTTCACTGCATATGATATGCTGTATATTTCTATTACTTAAAAAAAAACAAAGCAATAAGATGTGTCCTTTGCCCAGGGTGCTCAAACCAAATGCCAGTTTTATTTTGACCGATCTGTAGTAGGGGTGTTTATCTAGGACCTCATGAGGATTTCATTTGGTTATTATGGTAGCATGAATCATTTTCACACAGAACATATGATGCCTGGCGAGAGAAACTTTTCATTCAGTAGTAGATTGTATTCAGAGCTATTAAAACTGTATGCTAAACTTTTCTTCCCATGTTTTACATCTCAAAACAGCCAGAGAACAGAACGTATACTTCATTGAATATCATTCTAACTGAAAATGGTTGATTGTAACATTACTAAACCAGTGCAATTGAATTACCACCATAAGGACAAAGCATCACTGCATTTTTACATCCCTGGTTCTTTGTCTTATAGATATAAATGCTTCAAATGAAAAATCATGTAGCAAGTGTGTGTGTGTGTGTGTGTGTGTGTGAGCGACTTACGTTTTTCAGACACTCCTTGTCCAGGTGGGCAGGTTGTGACTGAAAGACAGTGTTCGCAGTGACCTGTAGAGCCCCCAGTGCAGTAGAAGCCCTCTTTACACTCACACTGGCGGTCACTGTCTTTCTTACAGGGCTTTAATTCCCGCTGATCTGATTGGGCAGAAACACGGGGGTCCAGGGGGTTTTAAAATAGAGGCAAGATAAAGAGCAGGATGTGTAATATGTTACTAAGAGAATAAAATATGGGATTATTGCATTACATTTAATGTTTTTCGCATTTTCTTTGAGTATTTGGGAAGATGTCAGAATAATAAAATAACACTCAGATTTATTCAGTGGCACAACCAAAATCTATATATTATACTCTTCAAAGTCATCCCTATGATATACTGATGCAGCAGGACATTTTTAGCAGATTCATAAGGAGCCACCTGGAACATGAAGTTCCACATATAATGAACACATGGTTTACATTTACATTTGCTCAAAGCTATGTGTTGGGTGACATTTTGATTGATATGTATGTTATCACATATTTGTCATATTTATGCATGAACAACAATATTGGTATTGAGGCAACCATGCATTTATTGTTTATATATCATAAATATGTAAATATTTCTTCCAAGTGTTACATATACTGCAATGTAGTTAATCTGGACTAATAATGCTTTAATAATGCTTACAGTATCTACCACATGCTTAGAAAATCTTTTTCATTGACAATAAATTCTCATTGTATTGTCCAGACCTGATTGGCTGTTGGATTAAAAAGCCAGCATTCAGTCAGCTTTTTTTGCCCGGACCTTTCGTTTGTAATGTGTTCTACATCATACTAGTCACCATTACTGCTTTTAAATGTGCTTTTGAAATAAATTTGACTGGAATTACCTTTGTAACATTGTCTGCAATTCAGACATTGGTGCAGAATGTTGTGATTGGCCGTATAAGTCTCATGAGGACACGTTTTACACTTTGTGTCTGAGGAGCTGCTACAGAGAGATTCAAAATATTCTCCTGTGGTAGAGAGAGAGAGAGAAACACAAATTTTCTTTTTTGGTCAGGTGGTCTCGACATTTCAAGGCCTTCTGTTTATGAGCCAGGATTTCTTGCTTCATATCTCTACAAACCTAGCTTTTACTTCACTTGAGTTCTTCGGCTTAAGGTACAAATTAAATGCTGAAGTCTGTGAAGACAAATAGTCTAATTCCAGAGACACAAGGCTGTATGAGCCCTACTATACATCACTTTTACCAAAACAAAATCTTTTACCTTCAAAAACGTAACTTTATATGACAAGGGACAAAACATTCTTCAGTTTTTATGTAAGTTAGAGTAACAAGATTTTACTCCACACCATTTTGTAGTGTTTCTTTTGGTCCTATCATCATGGACACTGTAAAGAACAGCCTTTATTTGATAAAGGTTTATGTATAAAAAATGACAAAACAATTATGAGGTCCAACAATGAGGATATGCCTCAAAACACAACGTTTCCTGGTGTAAAATGTAACAGTGATATTTTATATGGTAAGCTGTTCAATATAATAAATAGTTTATTTTGGCACAGTAAAATTATAGTTCTGTAATAGCTTGTTCTAAAAGCTTGTCCTGAAACGTGGTTTGTTGTGCTTATTGTATGAGCATAAGTCATAATATTTACAGTACAGAACAGTACGCCAAGATTTATTTCCAACGTAGTTTTTTTATTCAGCTCACCTGGTGGACAGTGATGACAGCACTTTCCGGCGTTCTCGTACTGGTTGGAATTGAGGCAGGTCATCTTTTGACCGTCGTCTGGCTTTGTCTTTATGGCACCTACTCTTGACCTCCTTCCGTCGCTGCAGCTTGTGGTGCTTTAGGTATTTAGTATCTAAAAATTATTTCCTGAAATCCGGAATCTTGATGATTATTTCTTCTTCTTCTAAAATCTTCTTGTTTCCACCCCTCGTCTCCGTTTTAATTTGTGTTGCTCGGTTCTTCACCAGACTCCTGTTGGGCTTTACGCCTCTTTTGTGTCGTCACTGTCTCTTGTCTCTTCCGTCAGTCACTTTGTCACTCCTCTTTGCGTCACTTTGTTCACCACAAGCAGAACATGTTCCCCTCTTTCTCTCTCTCGCTCTCTCTCTCTCTCTCTCTCTCTCTCTCTCACACACACACATGCACACACTCTCACACTCACATTGTCATCTCACCCACACCTTTCCCCCTTACGCTCTGCTGTGGAAACCCCCTCTACCCCTTTCTTCTACTTTGAGGTTACTTTGCTGTTCTCTTAATTCGAACCCCTGAGAGAGAGCCAGAGAGACACAAATACAGAAAGGGGGCAGAGGAAAGTGGTGCGTGTGTGTGTGGTGCGGTGGTTGTGGAGGGGGTAGAGAGTGGGAGTAAAAAAGACAGTGAGAAGTGTTCAAAAATCGTTTGAATCTCATTTACTATATGAAAGTCTTCAACAGTATGAAATGTGTTTTAAAATATTGAAATGAGTGTATCTTTCATGTATCTTTCAAAATACAGCAAATGAACACACAAATACAGTTAAAACTAAAAATATATGGTCAATATGTTCAGTTTTGTTCTGTTCTATCCATAGCCCCTGACTTCAATTGAATGAAGGACTGACTGAGGTGCTGGGTGGTGACTGTAAGACTGGGATCCAAGAAGGACAGGCTTAAAATGGTTAAGGCGAACACACTCACACACATCAGTTCTGTAAATTTGTGTTTACTTTTATGTTCATGCTGTTATTTTTAAACAACGGAAGAAGCTGCTCAGTTCTGATGTGTGTCACTTATCTGGGGAATAGATGGCACCAGGATGCACTATGGGTAGGTAGGAAGCTGGCACTGTGTGTCCTGGCATTCATGTGGATGCTACTTTGACAAGTATATTGGACATTGTTGCAGACCAAATTTACCAATCCATGGCAAAGCCATTTTCTTATGGCAGTGACTGCTTTTGGTCAAATACTGGCTTGCTATTATCCTGACTGAAATGTGTTTAACTGAGAATAAAACTGAATCACAATGAATACAAATCTTTTCTCTTAACTGTATATTTTTAGCTGATCTATCTACATACCCAGCTTTCTCTTTGTCCCTAATTGTGTTATATGTTATGTGTAAATACTTGTTCTAATTCTTTTCCCATATCTCACTGAAACAATGATGCTGAATCATTTCCTGACGGTGTACACAGGAATAACTCCACCCAGATTTATGGTCCCCATGTTTCCTTATCAGGCCCAACAGTAACTCCATGTACTTGAGTTTAGTTCAAGTTCAGACATAACATTGTTTTAATGTCTTGTGCAACTGTTAAACCAGAAACTCTAATCCAGACAAAGTTTGTAGGCACCTGCTCATCTGCTTGCACTTCTGAAACTGAAGGGTATTAACAGGGTTTTGCCCCTGTTGCTGTAGTGACAGACTCTATAATTCAGGAAGGCCTTTACACTAAGTGTTGCTGTGAGCATTTGATTGCATTCATTCACAAGAGCATTAGTGATGTCAGACACTGATGTTGGGTGAGTTTTGGATCACTCCACCACAACTCAGCCCAAAGGTATTGGACAGAGCTCCATTACACCAGAGAACTTGGTTCTACTGCTCCCCAGCCCTATGCTGGAGGGCTTTACCCTCTAGCCACGACTTGATATCAGCCATTATGAGCTTAGGCTCACGTGTAGCTGCTGTAGAGAGTCCCATTCTATTGGTCTCACTTTCCTATAGAGATCATACAAGTTGTGTGTGCACACTTGAACTACAGTGTCAGCAATAGGTGTTCCGAATCCATTATTTAATGTGGGTTGTCTGGATACATTTGGGCATGTAGTGTGCGATAAAACATTTTTACATTTTTCAACACAGCATTACATTATATTTCATGGTGAATGGATCAATAGGAATATGACCGGAATAAACTCTTAACATATTTGCTTTCTCCTGTACACATTTTATGTTTGAAAAATGACGTGAATTGCTCCTTCACAGAGTCTAAAATATCTCACCCACAGTGAAGTGTGAGCATTGCAAGCCCACCTGAGGCCTTCTGTGTGATACCACACACACAGATGTGGGCAACCACTCACTTTATCTCAGCTGTACCTAAAAAACATTTGAATGTCAAATACTGACGCTTTAACTTATGCCACAGTATATTAGTGGGGAGAATAGGCTTTTCTCCACTTCTGCTTTAGTCCCTCACAAATCTTCTTTTGTGTTTACTTTCATTCTGCTCTACTGGCTCAGTACCACTTCCTCCTAACACCGCTTACTTTCAGCATTTTAATGTGGAAGATACAAAAAGGAGTACAAACGAAGAACAGCACCTAATAAATACCCAGGGCCTGTAGATGCTCTACTACAGTTTTATAGTGTCAGTAATTGGAAAGTAACTGATCTTTTTCCTCCTGATGATTTTGTTAGCTACTTTGAATTTTACTTGAGTCATTATTTCATTGCAGCAATACTCTTAGTGTAGGATGATTTGGAGTTCCTTTGCCCTCCCGTCATGCTGCTGACTTTGATCCTCCCACACACTGCCCTGTCTGACGCACTGTGAAATCCAGGATATAGACCACAATGCACAGTGTGGCTTTGCCTTGACTGAGAGTACTTACTGTAAGTTACAGTCAAACAAAAGGTGGGCTTTCACAGATACTATTGTTATTTTTTGGTCATCTGAAGACTGGATCATGGGGGTGGGGGTTTGGAGGTTAAGGGAAATCAGGGCAAGTTCAGTTCAGTTGGTGAATGACCGATATATGCAGGACTAGATCAGATACAGCATAAGCCATTCGCTTTCACACATGAAACACAGTAAAAGATCCTCAGTGCTTCAATAGAAGCGAGGACTGAGGAAACCTCTTCAGTATGGTGTCTGAGCTGTAGGAAACAGTACGGAAAACTCTAAGTGCGTGGCTCAGCCGCCCCTCCTTCCTCTTTTTCTGCCCATCTGACCTTTTGCAGTGTGTTAGAGTGCACATGTGTTCAATGCCAAAAAAAACATCTGCCTCCTGTCTGTTTTTCTTTGGTATTGCACGGCCAAAACTAAACAGGAATAAAATAACAGAAGCACCAAGCAACAAGCTGATAACACTTCACTGGAGGACATCACTCATAAAAAAAGACTTTTACTGGAAACTGACAAACCTACATAAAACTTTTGTAAAGGATTATGACAACCAGAAAACCTTTTTGATGCTGGAAGAAAATTGCTTATGTTAGCATTCCCAGGTATCATTTCGCCTCATCAACCTCAGCGCTTGATGGAATAATCTTTTAAAAACGTTTATGTAGGTTTATGTCCGAGTTAAGGAAGCTCTTAGATAGGTGTCGTACAGCCTTACAGTTGCTGTCTTTGATACCAACACATTGATATAAAATGCCATCAGAGACAGCGTCACTCTTTGAATTGAGAAAAGCTTGGTTTTGATAGATAAAGGCGTCACCTTAACTCACACTTTTAACTCCAGAATGTGTAGATGTGTTTTGTGTTATATTCTGGATTATGGGAACTGTGTTTTTACCACTGGGGGTCTATAAAATGTCCCATGTTCCTTTTCTGCTATACATTTGCATAGATCAGGCCTATTCAACTAGCGGCCTGTGGGCCGAATCCAGCCCTTTTGAATTTTTTTATGGGCCGCAAAACAGCCAGTAAATCAGTGCGTGATTCGTGTGATATAATAAAATGAGTTGGGTTTTGGATGAGGAGTGGCTGGTAGTCCCTCGCTACTTTCGCCAAGACTGGTTATCAGCTGTGTTGTATAAAATTAGCCATATTAGTTGCCATATTATTAGCCAATCACAGCCGAAAGAGGCGGGATTTATCAGGAAATGTGTCTGTTAAAAACAAGGCAGAGCAGAGCGTAAAAGACTGGCAGTAACAAAAGATGAAGAGAATCCAGTCACACACACACAGCAAAGGGAATACCTCTATAGTTTTAGCTCGGTGTTGTATCTACTCTAACGACCCTTAACGGTTAGATTTCTCGAAATTCAGTATACTGTTCGTTATCAATAATAAATGATCAAAATTAAAAAATAGTACACATACATAAAATCTGTAAACCTGGAAAAAAGCATCCCAGTATAGAGAATGTGTCTCCCAGCCCTGGTTCAGAACTCCGCTGAGATAAATAAATAAATGAATAAATGAATAAATAAATAAATAAGACGATTATTTAGCCTTGGTCTTCTCAGTAGCCATGAGAACAGACCA
This sequence comes from Brachypetersius altus, assembly GCA_037974465.1. NCBI lineage: Eukaryota > Metazoa > Chordata > Actinopteri > Characiformes > Alestidae > Brachypetersius > Brachypetersius altus. Next base: position 23,414 of record JBBPDB010151046.1, read on the forward strand.
AGATTCCTTTGAAAACCTTTCAAACTGCTAGACATCTGCAGCTACTTCTAAGAATTTTGTGTCACTGTGTCCAATAGTGGTAACCATCCTGTGACTCTGTGTGTGTGGGTGTGGGTGTGTGTGTGTGTGGGTGGGTGTGAGTGTGTGTGCTTGTAGTGGTCAAAGTCATCTTTATTTTGTAATCACTGCAGGGGTCACTGACTTTACCGCACCTGATAACCAAACAAATTAAAGTGTATCTAAACGTTAGTTTCATTTTCCCAGTGAGTGGGCCCTCTTTACACTAATAGGGCAAAAACATAGCGGGGAGAGATCAGATAGAGAGGCAACAGTGACACTCTGCTGTAGAGTGTGTATAATATGTGTGAACCAAAATGGTGGGGTTTATGCTGGCACCACAAAGCACTGAATGGGATCTGTGAAACTGGAATGCGTATCACTAATTCTGATAAATTCTGTGTCTGATTATACATGTTCATACACATTGGATCGCATTTGGTGAATTTGCTAAAGGGAACAGCTGGCAGTTAAATAAACTTACTGAGGCAATTGTTAAGAAATCCATTTTATTTGCGATGTGTTCAGCTCTTAGGGGGCAGCTGTGTGTGTGTGTGTGTGTGTGTGTGTGTGTGTGTGTGTGTGTGTTAGGGAGGCTGGCGGGGGGTGTTACTCAAATAGACAGACAAATAAGGGAACATACAAGTGAATGTTGAACAGCCAGTCTTCTTAAGGTCGGCTTTGTTTCAGCATGATCATTCTCTGGTGCGTGAAATCATCTTATTTTTAACTTGACTTTGATATCATTTCCATTTTACAGCAGCATTTGCGTCATGTTTTTTATATTTGGTGATATGTCTGATGTCTGTATTCTTTCTTCCTTCATGCTGTCTACTCCTCCTTTATTTCCTCTTCTTTTCATGCTGTCCTTTAATCACCTCCCACTCTTTTTCACTTATGTCTCCTTAACCCATCTCCTCCTAAATGTGTCTTACTTAATCTTAATCTTAATTAGGGTGAGGTTTTAACCTGTGTTGTCGCGATCAGTGCCGCAATTAAGATACATTAACCCCTTTTAAACTGCATACGTGATTCCACACTTCAGCTCCTCATTCTGTTTTATAGTAGTATAGCAATGATTATCCTGGACACTAAAAGTGTGACTCTAAACAAATATTGTAGCAGCCTTATAGGAACAATTGACACAAATGCTGATTTCAGTTTCTGGGGGTGGTGGCTTAGTGGTTAGGATTTTCGCCTCTGCACCAAGAGCTCATGGGTTTGAATCCACCACTGGGTTCCTGAGCGTTTTTCAATGACAGAAGTAAGAATAGGATTGTAAAAAGAGCCATATTGAATAACATAGGCATGCAGCACATACTGGGGTTACTGCTTTTTATTTCAAATGCAATTAAATAGCTGTGTTCTCATGGAAAACCAAAAATAATGTACCCAATGCTTTTGTCCCCATGCTATCATTGCTGACACTTAATAATGACAGTAAATAGTCATGACTGCAGGCAAGGAGGGCCTGCGCTTTGTTCTTCTTGAGAACAGTTTGTTAATCATCCTTTTCCATTTTAGAACTAAAGAGGAACTGAGTAAAACTAGTGATGAGATCAAGACATCAAAAACTATTAATTTGCAGTCCTATACTGTTATGATACATGATGATTTATATTTATCTGACATTTGATGCTGTGTAACAGATTAAAAGAACCAACATTTTGAAAACATTCATTTCACATTTTCAAAAAAATCACATTTAAATAGTTACAATATAAGCTAATGACTTTAATTCAGTTTTTTGCATGATACACAGCCCTTCATTTTAATTCTAATCTAATTAAGCAAGACGTATAGTCTCTTTACAATGAAATATGCAGTTGGTTGCATCCCTAACTACAACAATACAGATGTCCCGACCATTAGTACAAAAGCATTTTTGTAGACAGAGCAGGGATAGGTCAATTCATGATAGTCAATTAAGCCTTAAGATTAAGAACGGAATAATAATAGAGTAATTCATAATGAGTTTTTATAGCATTTTATAAAGTTACCATGTCCCTCTCTTGCAGGGTGTGTGTGTTACTACTGCCAGTGTGTCTTTCACATCCTCTGGCTGGCTGGGTGAATTCTCCTGGATATCCAGGTGGATATGAACCTGACTCTAAGATGATGTGGGAACGCTGTGCTCCAAGTGGACACACACTCACTCTCTCCTTCATCCACTTCGACCTGGAGGACAGCTACGAGTGTGAAAATGATGCAGTGAAGGTAGAGGCATTAGTGTGTGTGTGTGTGTGTGTGTGTGTGTGTGTGTCTAGCAGTATCTCTTACCTGTGTTGCCTTCTTTTTCCAAAGTGTCAAAATATTTTACACACAATTTTATTTAAACTTAATTTTAAACTAAATAATAAGTTAAGACACGTTTGGTTTCTGAGGTTTGCATCTTTAGTTTTACACCGCAGCTATGAGGCAAGTAGTAAACAGGTAATAGAAAAAAATCTTCTGCTACATTATAAAAGTAAGTCTAATGAACCCTCTGTTTAAATCTAGTATATACATAAAACACACAAATTGAGTTTAAATGATTGCGTTGTTAGAAGAGCCATCAATGGAGAAAAGGAAAATCTGCCCGAAACAAAGACATTAATTTTATTTTGTTAAACAGATCACTCTTTTTGTTTGGGTCTAATTAAGTTTTACATTGAGCAACTCAGATTTAGTGGTTGGGCCCAAAATACTCAATTTTTACTTTAATCCTTCTTTATTTTGTAAAGATTTATAAATAATTTTATCTTTGGTAAATAGATTTGGTCTCTTCTGAGGTGTGTTCACTGGGTTTGTTGAGAGTTAATAAACACCTTCTTTTGTACTTGTTCAATGGGTCATCACACTGTGTATTTTATGCCTTGACTCTGTTTACATCTGGTCACTTTGTCATTTTATTTTATTTCATGCATCTCAACTGTAATCTGATAAATTAACCACAGGCCTTTTATACTGTATAGCCAAATCCTAACTAGTCCAATTGCTTTGTGGGTTATAGCACAATGTTATGTTGTGTGTTAAAGCGCAAAATAGTTCACTGTCACAGTATTGGAAGAGCTCAAATGTAGCTTGGTGAGAAAGACACATTCACACTGGTACAACATTTAGCTACAGTGTCTCAGAAGATCTTCTGATGGGGTTTGAGTGATCACATTCAAATGCATTTTGAGCTCATTTACATGTATTTGTACGTGGATAAGATGTATCCAGATCTAATTCTGATGCTGAAGAAACATTAACTACACTATATGGACAAAGGTTTTGGGATGGCTGACCATTACTCCAAAAAGGACTTCAATAACATTGCATTCAAATATGGTCCCACCTCTGTGACTACCTCTCCTCTTGGAAGGCTTTCCACAATATTTGGGAGTGTTTCTTTGGGAATTTCTGCCCATTCATCTTTAGAGCATTTATGAGGCCAGGCACCGATGTTAAGTGAGAAGGCCAGACTCGCAATCTCTGTTCCAGTTCATCCCAAAGGTGATGGATGCGGTTGAGGTCTCTGTGAGGGCCAGTCCAGTTTTTCCACATTGAACTCATCGAAACCAAAACTTGAAAAACACATTTGTCCCAACTCTTTTGTCCACATAGTGTAACCTCATAGTTCCACAAAAAACAAAAGAAGAAACTGCAGACCTAATGTTTTTGCTCATCAACTACATTTGGTGGGGAGATCGCTGTGTCGATATGATAATTTGACAAGTGTCTTTTTAACCTCCCTGAGTCTCACATTGTTGCTTTTCTGTCTTGTCTTTCTTTTTCTTTGCTCTTTCAGGTCTTTGCTGACAGTGACCCTATCTCCACTTTGTGTGGCAGAATGACAGCTGAGAAGCTGAAGACCTCTATCAATCCCTCGCTACACTCAAGCCCTGGAGGCTGTCTCTCTCTCACCTTCCAGTCTGACTACTCCAACACAGAGAGGCAAACTGGCTTCAGAGCCTTTTATACAGTTCAGGGTAAGCTCAACGGGAGGTGATGTTTAATGGACTATATTGACTATATTGTGTCCATCATTCTTGTGCTGGTACCTTTGTAACTCACTTTGTGCCCACAGATGTGGATGAATGTGAGGATAACAAGCTGCAATGTTCTCATTTTTGCCATAATTACATCGGAGGATACAGCTGCAGCTGTAAACCAGGATACTACCTAAGTGAAGACCAGCACACCTGCACTGGTACAGAGCTACATGCACAATATATACAAACTGCAAACTCCTGACTTGCATCTCCATTCATGAAGTCCACCTCCTTCTCCAGGTTTACTGGGTAGTATGTTTACCTTTGCCAATGGCTATTATTGATACAGAAGTGATACTGACATGATAGTGTGTTTGTGTCCTTGGTACAAGTGTATTTGGCACAGTAGCTAGAGCTACTTGCGCTCATTAGGATCGTTGCCAGGTTCCAAGTGGTCCACCGCTCAGGTAAGAGCTGCTTGATGATCAGAAACTGAGCACTGATGAAGGGCTAGGGGATAGCTAACACAAACCCACGAGCTACAGTTCCAACTCTACATCAGGGTAGATGAGTAGATTCCATCATCAAAATCTGGTTTGGCAAATGTTCACAAATTCCACTCCCCACCAAGGTGTAGTTCATGAGTCAGTGCTATCTTGGGTAGCATTGCTAGTCACTTCAACTGTTTCTTTAAATACATTATCAAACCTCTCAAACCGCATCCAGCCCTTAAAGTCTGTAAAGATGGCACAGACTTGTCTCTGTGCGTTAGGTCGCAACATGAGTTCCTATAAACTACACAAATGGCCTGAACTTCATTGTGTAGCCAAACTCTGTGTGCAGCCCTTTTAGGCAACGGAGTCTGTTTTCACAAACCACATCAGGAGTAGGAATATTGATCTAGAATTGTTTTTGGCAGCAACAACTGTCATAATATTATTTAAAAAAATAACATTATTTTCATTAATGAATGTAGATAGAGGGTTGAGTCTTCTCTGTCTCTCTCTTTTATTCAGTGAACTGTACAGAAGAGCGCTTTGGGGAGGGTGTACTGACACCTCCTGGCAGCCCTGGTCCATACTTCGAGAATGCTCACTGTTTCTACACGCTGTCTGTGGAGGAGGGAATGCAGCTCGTGCTGAGCTTCACTGGGGACTTTGATGTAGAGAGCAGAGATGGACAGTGTGTCGACTCATTAAAAGTCTGTGCCAAACGTTTCTTAGTCTCTTTTACTAAAGATTCTTGAAGATTTGTGAACATCTGTGGCTTGTGTGTGAGATCAATACAGTGTTATAATCAAGTGGTCATAAGCACAGCCAAAATTAACAGAAGCATTGAGATTTAAAGCTTTATGGCACCAGTTCCCCTTTCTGACCAAGTGCTAGAGCAAAAAACAAAACATTTTTGAACAGCTTGTTAGCTGGTTTGCACAGGGTGCTTTTAAGTTAATGTTATACTCACAGATTTCTAAATAGTAGTCATTTCTCTTGTGATTTCATGTCCTGCATTTTTTCAGATTTTAGATCTGCCGTTATAGTTTGAGTTGACCAAACTTTCTAATATTAAGATAACAATAAATATCAATTGCCCTAATCTGCATAGACGTCTGTTAACTCTCAAAACAGATTTGGCAATTAGTGTTCTTCTCTAAGCATGTTAGATTGATGATGATGTTGGTAAAAGATCTGCACTCTTTCATTGCAGTTTTGCCCTCCACTAAACCCCTTCAAAAGCTCCCTTCTCTTCTGTGTCTCTTCCCCTCAGATAAAGACGGACTCCGCCACTTTTGGACCCTTTTGTGGGCAGACAGCACCCCCTGCAATTACCCCTGGTGCCCGAAGAGTTCAGGTTATCTTCCAGACTGACCAAGGAGGCACTAACCAAGGCTTTTCACTCTCCTACAAAATCAAACGTGAGTTAATTCAGCCTGTCTCTACAGCTCCTGTTGCCTCTTGTATCACTATTAAAAATAAACATGAATGGAAAGTATTACTGAGCTCTCCACTGTACAGGAGGTACTGTAAGACTGAGGTTTGAGATTTTCTATGCAGTGCTCTGTGGTCTGTACATTTTTAATCATTGTAATTTCTTCTTCACAGGAATGGAGTGTCCTGGAAGAGTGACGGCCGACTCTATTATCTTAACTCAGAAGAGAAGCGCATACGTCACAGGAGACAAAGTGACTGTGCAGTGCGTGACTGGATATACTTTAGACAGTGTGAGTATTTAACCTTTTTTTTATTCAAAAATGTATCCTATAAATGAGACACAAGTCACCAACTTTATCCTTAAATGTAGAGATTTACCATCTTATCTACTGTCCTTACAGCATTAATATTGATAGTCAGGCAGGAACTGAAAGTGATCCTGTTTTCAATACACCCCAAACCACTCATTAACTATCAAACTGTCATTCAAATAACAACAATTTCTAGTTACTAAACAGTGACAACTGGGACAGTGGGACATTTACTCTGTGATGAAATTTGGGACAATGCAAAAAAGTAAAAATAGAATTAAATACATATTAATTCAATAATTATGTGGTTACAGAAAATGAATGAATTGCTTATGAAGGTTTTATGAAGGTTTTAAAGTTCCCATGACATGAAACAATAAATTAATTTTTCCCCTAAAAAATTTTCTCCACCAACTGTCACAAATGTAAAGGTAGATAGCATTCGGTACCTGTGTGAATACACACATTAACTTGAGTGTTGTACTTATTTGTTATTTGGACAACTGTGCTGTTGATAGTGTTATGGTGTGTGCGGTTTCTGCCTTTCTCCTCATTGAAATGACTGAGTGAGCACCTCTGCAAACCAGGGTGATCAGATGAGAATGGGTAAAATTTGAGGACCCTTACAGCAATGGAGCTATAGGCACTGATCTCAACTGCTTGGCTATCAAGGAAATGTCCCGGATCTCACTACAGAAGAATACAACAGCTACATGACCGCAGTAGGCTTTTCTATACAGTACACTGTATACATTAGTGCTTGGTACCATGGCCCCTCCCCCATCCTCCACCTTGCTCCGCCTCTCTCCTCATTATAATTTAAACCTGCAGACACAGAAACTCGTCCTCAGGAAATCTCTTTGTGGGACAAAGTGGCTGTAATTCTGCACCAAGGCTGAATTTCGAATAGAGATTTCAAATACAATATTAGGGGATGACTAATACTTATATAAAAGCATAAAATATCAGCGTGTCATGGGACCTTTAAGGTTTTGGGGGGATTTTCTTTAAAGGGGACATATTATGCAAAACTCACTTTTTCAAAAAAACATTTTTTTATAAAAACATTTTTTAAATTTCTTAAAAAACATTTTTTTATGCAAATTGGCCCAGTATGACCTCACACTGGGCCCTCTGTCGAAATAGTATGTTTTGAAAGGGACCAAAACTGTGAAGAATAAAGTTGAATAAAGTTTATGTGAGAGTGATTTTGTAAACATGTTTTGTATAGCCCATAGTCCTATTATAACTAAAGTGAGTTTTGCATAATATGTCCCCTCTAATGGGTACAGACTTCACTATTTGAGGCCTGAACAACCAGATGGAGATGAGGCCAAACTGAAATAAAAAACAAAGTTAATATGAAGACTTGAATGATTCGTTTCATTCGTATGATGGCTCCATTTCCATTCAGGCTGACTGGTCCTTCTGTTTGATTATTCTTTTTGTAAGAGTTCATCAACATGTTCAATGTGCCCTGTTTTGCGCACAGACTGCTGATAAAACCTTTGAGTCTACATGTCAAAAGAGCGGCATATGGAGTCCTGTTCGTAGCTGTGAACGTGAGTTAGCTTACACTCTACTGCTCTCCACACTGTTGTTATTTGTGTGATTATTTGAGTGTACATCCAGTCATATAATCCCTATAATTACTGACACATATTTGACACAGAGTCTTTTTTCTGCTCGGGCTTCTCCTGTCATTATCAGTAGTGGTTACTGACATCTAATGGTCAAAAGTGCGACTGCCCACTAATCAACAGGACATATGTACCCAAACTGACACCCAGGACATGTATGTATACAAGTACTGCCACTCTCACAGAATTGTGTCCTCATTCCCATATTGAACAGGTGGTTGCTCTGTATAATATAAACAAGTGTTTTACACAGCCTCTTTTTAACTAATCATATTTATTTTGATGCAGAAACTATATAATTTGGATTTAGTTAATTTAGTATTACTATTCAGTGCATAATCACTGTTATATTTTAATATTCATTCAATATGTAGTATTAAATGAGTAGATACTTTATTTAACATTAGTTACTGTTAGTTTTGTTGCTCTTAGTTACAATTTGTATTGTTGTGACCAACAGTCTTCAGTGCCTATTATATTCGTAGCTCAAATATATTAAACTTTTGAAGTGTTACTTTGCTATTAACATTGTACGTGTGTGTGTGTGTGTGTGGGGGGGGGGGTTTGTGTGCTAAAACACTCTTTGTGAGGGTATGTGCTCACAGAGATAATACTGCATTTCTCAAAAAGGAAGCCCATTCAAAACCAAAAGCCTATCACAGCAAATTCAAGCATTATATTAATGAATTATGGTTTACACAGAAGCTAAGTAAACTACCCATTCGCTCTCTCATTTCGACCAAACATTAAATGCCCTTTAGATATCTTGGCTGCTGACATAAAATAAAGATGACATAAAATAGATAGAACATTAACAGCAATTAAAATGCATTTCTGCAAGACAATGCATAGCATGATATTGCAGTTGTTATGGTAACTGTGGTTCTTGTTAGGTAGTTAATAATGGTTGCAAGTAGTACAAGTAAGTCAACTTAGATGGTTACTAATGGTGTAGCTGTCACATTCAGGGCTACCAGCCTTTTAACTTTCTGAGTTTCTCCAGAACGGAGCATCTGACACCACCCCACTCTGAACCGGTTTCCATTTTAAAAATGGAGTTCCCCTTTAAAGGGGAGGTGTGTGCATGACTGCGACTGACAGAGATTAAAACAGCTCAGCAAGAAAGTTGCTGTGCAGCAAAACTTTCTCTTTCATCTGATTAGGACCGACCCACAATTTTCACCCACAGTGCACAGACAAAAAGGGGTGCAGAGGTGCTACATGCGTGGATGTAGAGGCAAACATGATGTAGAGACTGATGGTGCTTAAACAAGCATTCATAGGCAGATTCTTTTTCATTTACAACAAACAGTGACACGTCATTTCTCAACAGACTTGTGTGTTAGTGTCTTAAAGGGTGTGTTTGAGCATTTTGTCTCTGTAACTTTAGCAGAATGGATTTTTTGCCCCAGTTAGTTATGTTGCAGCTGCCAGAGGCATGACATCATAATACTGGCTCCAAGACTCTCTCTCCCCTGTACACTGTCAGGTGACTCGCCCCTCTGCTTTTTCTCTCCATACACTTGACATCGACTCGACCACAAGTATCAAATCTTTAAACGATCAAACCTCTGCCCCTGATCAACCCTGATCAGAAATACATCGGATATTAATACGTTTTAGTGCTGGAACTATGCCAAAACTGCAAATGGCTTTTTTCAGCTATCAAAAGAAAAATAACAGTAAAAATAAAACTTAAGAACAACAATAATGTGATTGCTTCTGCTCAAGAATGCAACTGTAACATCATCTCACCAGTTTAGTAGTAATTGCTATAAGAATAAGTGAAAATGCATTGTTTCTCAGGTTTTGGGCCCCCCTTACTGCTATTTTAATGGTCAGGCATCCCAATACTTTTGTCCATATAGTGTATACAAATGAGGCAGGCCATAGGAGGTCTTCCTGCACTTACGTGTTTGTGTGTGGTAAAATAAAAACTAGAAGCCTCAAAAGTCTCAAAAGTGGGTGAGTCACTGACAGATGACTTTGGATGGCAGGACAAGAGAGAGTCGACAAGAATGTCTCCATCTTTGTTGGTCAGGGATACCATCCATTCTAGCTGTTCCTTTAAAGGATGTAGGTAGTAGTAACTCGGCCTGACTTCATTGAAAACGACCATTACTAGCTCATAGATGGTTGCTCCATTTTTGACCACTGATACGAAGTTAATTGTAGCATTGGTTTATCTGCAATCTCTTTGAGGAGACTTATGTTACACCTAATAGCACAGATAGCAAACAATATAGGAAATAAACACAGACAGCGATGAAATGTGACCAAGAGAGCAGAGGCTGTTTCTTCTCACTCCTCCTGCTTTACTCTTTTTCCCTCTTCTGTCATTTACCTCACTATCCACGCAAAGGCCTGAATGAGTGCTGGTACAAATTAAATGCCCCACTCATGTCTGTCTCACATGAAAATGAAAAAGCATATTCTACTTAATTCCTTGTCTTAACTGTAACTTGCTTCTGTCTGCCTCCCCAGTGGTGGACTGTGGGATTCCTGAGATTTCTGATCCAGATCTGATGGTCCTAACAGAGGAAAATCCACTCACTACATACAAGCAAAACATCAGCTTCAAGTGTGCATCAGAGTACTACCGACTGGTTGGACATGGTAAAGGCCTTGCAGATTGTTTGCGTGTGGGTGTGTCTGTGTCTGTGCTCCTGTAGATCTTGGAAAATTGGTGCCAGAAAAAATTTAATTAAGTGTTTATAATGGATTCTGAATATTCATATTTTTCATTACAGGTATACTTGTCATGAGTACATGATTTATTCTGACTTATTCTGTTCATGCCTGTTATCTTGTAACAGATAATTTCACCTGCAATGCTGATGGAAACTGGGAACACACTGGTCCAATTGTTTCCACTGAGGGAGATTTGCCCAAGTGTCTTCCAGGTATAAAACTCAAATGTTGAAAGTTAATCAAGCAGGCATTAATTTTGCATGCATGCATACTTAAAAAATTACAGGCATTCTGAAAGAGTCTCACTATTTAACCCTCTGTTTCCAATTCTTTAACTCTTTCTCAGTATGTGGCATCAATAACGAGGTTTCTGCTGGAAGGGTTTTTGGAGGAAAAGATGCCCGTTTAGGTCAGATACCATGGCAGCTTCTGATAAAACGTCCTAAACGTGGAGGTGCTTCTCTGATTAGTGATCGCTGGGCAGTCACAGCAGCTCATGTCGTGGAAGACATTGGTGTAGGATCTGTGTTCCATGGAGGTATGATTGTTGGATGGAACCAAAGTGCAATTGAAATGGTGACTGAGAAGATAATTATTCATCCAGACTATAAAAGGACCGTCCCACATAATAAACGGTCAGACTTTGATAACGATATTGCCTTGTTGAAGATGTCTGCCAGGGTGAAACTCAGTTCTTACCTCAGGCCAGTGTGTCTGCCACAGAAAACAAAAGGGCCAGTGATGGAGGGAAAGATTGGAGCAGTCTCAGGGTTCGGAGCAACAGAAGATGCTAAAAAAAGTGCACATTTAAAGTATGGTTATGTAAGAGAATATTCAATAGCTCCTTGTTTTCCCACCTCTCTAACGGTCACGGATAATATGTTCTGTGCTGGAGGATATGATGAAGAAAAAGTGGATAGCTGTAAAGGTGACAGTGGTGGTCCACTAGTCATTCCGGTGTTGGGAGCTGGGCCTACAAAAACACCTTTTCAGCTCAAAGGTATCGTTTCATGGGGTCCTACTACATGTGGAGATGAAAACTTGAAGGGCTACTACACCAAAGTGGAGAACTACCTGGACTGGATCAAGGAAACTATGGAGAAGAACTAACACCAGCTTTATCAGTTCTTTCTTCCATAAATAACCGGTCAACTGAATATACAGTCACCATCACAGTTTAATTGTTCAAATTTATTCATATGAAGGTAACATTTGTTCAAAATCTATAAAAAAAAAAAAATAGAGAAGTCTGAGAAGTGGAAATGAAAATCTTTCTATTTTGAATTATTTTCTAATTTCATTTTTCAATACAAATTACTGACAATGTATGAAAATATTATCAAACATATAATGTGAAAAGTTGAATGATTAAAATTTGTACACTGGGGCTTTAATGGTGACGCATCTGGGCTAGAGGCTTTTCTTAGGATTTCATTCAAGTGAATTGTTATTACTTTTGTAATCTTAATAAATAATAAATTACTTACAAATAAATTCACTTTCTATAATTCCTCTAAATCTTCCAGGAGACTGGATTGAATAAAAAAATGTTTAGCCTTGTGTGATGTGTTATGTCTTACACATAATAACTAATGCTTTGCATTGTTTGACACTATTCTGGAAGAAGCTCCAGACACTCCATCAAGAAACACCAGAAGAAGCTTAAAGACATTATGAATCAGGCCAGAAACACTTACAGGTTTAACTTACAGGTTCAAACACTGATACTTTTGAATATTGTCATAAATAAAACAAGCATATCACAATCATTAATATTATTTTTCCTTGTGAGTCAAATGTGAAATTTGAGTTTGTGGCATCAGTCGTGGTTTATTTCTTAGAAGCGAACAAATAATTGTTAACCGAAACACCGAACCGATCTTCCGCATTTTGATTTTTGTTTTTTTCATGGCAATATATAATTCATCATGAATTTCATGGCTAAATCATTAAGAAAAATTGAATTAACAAATTTTCTAACATAAATATTGACATAAATACATGCAGCTAAATGTGTATATATGTATATATATATGTCTGTGTGTGTGTATATTAGAGCATGTCCACTAGTTGACTGATGTGTAGACACACAAACATCACGGTGACCTGCACAATCTGCAAGTCGGTGGTAAAGTACAGAGTTTTGCACGGCATCCGCTAGCTAACATGGCTAACACTAGCACTGCAGAAAGTCGTCCAGTCTGGAGGACGCTGAGTGGCTGCCGCCGCTTAAACTGTTCCCACTTTCTGTTGTACATTTAAATTTACATTCAAGATACTGGATTATATTTTGTTTTGTTTAATTGTTATGTTGACTGATAATGTTACAGAGAACTTTATTAAGTTAAAGTTATTAAAGTTCTCTGTAACTGTTCCTCCGCTGCATCTGTGTCTTTGTGACTTTGACTTTGTTAAAAATTCAATTCAATTCAATTCATTTTTATTTATATAGCGCTTTTAACAATGGTCATTGTCACAAAGCAGCTTTACAAAATGAAATAAATGTGAAATAAATGTGTGTGTGAATGAAATGCCTCTGAAACATCTGAAGTAATGAATGCCCTAATATATAAATATAGATAGATAGATAAATAAATAGATAGATCAAACCTAGAAGATTCCTCTGGCAAATTCAGTTTTAAGCAGCTGTACACCAGCATAGTAGTAAATGAAAGAAAGAAATTAATGAAAAGATAAAAATATAAGAAAAATAAGAAAGGCAATCTAAGCTGATGTAAGAAAATGAAACCGATACAAGACAAAGAATAATAAGAAAAGAATATAAAATATATTTTAAAAAAGTGTAAAAATAGCAGTCACACAGAGTAATGATAATAAAAAGTGGGATGAAAACAACAGCGTAACGATAAATAGCTGTGGGATGACAGCAAAAAAGTGCTTGTAAGTAATTATTATTGCACAGGTAACAAGTAATTATGAATAATTCTAAATAGTTATTCCACTGGTTTCTGTCACAGTCCTGTTCATGTCCAATAATAAATCATTATTATTGCATGGGTTTATTGCACAGTTATGTAGTCTATGGCACTGTCACTAGTGTTTGATTGACAGCAAGGAGTTGAACAGTTTGATGGCGTGTGGGACAAGGGAGTTTTTAAGTGTGCTGGTTCTGGACTTCTGGAAGCATCCTGTCATTGAGCAGACTCCTCTGACCTTTTTTCCTCTCACCAGGTGTAGACTGAGGTTTTCAGAAACTGGGGACACACCTTATCTGGGCCCGCTGCCTTCCTGGGGCAAAGCTTCCTCAGTTGTCCCCTGACCTGAGGGTAGTTTGAGGAGGGGAGGTGAGGAAAGAGAGGGGGCCTGTAGTGAGGGTGAGAGTGTGGGGGCTGTGGGCTGGTCAAACCTACTGAAGAAATTGTTGAGTTTGTTCGCCTTCTCCTTGGTCCCCTCTGCTGTGCTGTTCTTGGTGTTGTGACCTGTGATTGTTTTCACACCTTCCCAGACCGCCCTCATATTGCTCTCACTTTCATTTTCTTACCCCTATTGCTTCTTTTTTAATTTAGTCACCATGCTTTATTTTAGATGTTATTTGTAGAAGCAACATTGACCTAATGTGGTCTACTATGAAGCAACACTATTGATGTGGAATTTGACCCGTACTAAGAAAACATGCAAAAAGGTTTATGGGAAATGTTGTGTCTACAGCATCTCTTTCTCTCATCTTTGCTTCTTTTGTTTGTAATGTTTACTTTCTCTTTACTGCAATATGTACGTAATTATTTAAGGATCTGACTATTAAATTGCCAAACTACCAGAACTAGGATAATATTTGTGAAAATGAGAACCATCTTACCAGTAATCAGTTTAACTTTAACTCAACCAAAAAATACCTTGAGATTTTGATGATGACTGAGGTTGTCACTTACTTGGCATTTAGATATAAAAATAAAACTACAATTGTTTTTGAATATCACTCACTACCCGTTATTCATTCTCTCTCTGTCTCTCTCCACTCTTTCCCTTATTGTTCCTTCGCCAAATCAAACAAGTCCAATTTTGCACTGACTTTTAAACTCTCGCTGTATTAACTTTCCTCATTTCAAACCACCACGGTTTCTCTCAACGGGAAAACCTGGAAAAGTGCTGGAAAGCTTCAGTCAATAATGAGCAGGACTCGTCTAATTCTGTGGTGAGTTTTTACTCTTGAACCTCAGGAATCCCCAAAATTGGGATTTGAAGTGATTTGCTACATCAACATCAAATATAATTTTTAATGTCATTCGTGGTGATGGGGAAAACTATCCAGTTTTTTTTTCACTCTAAGGATCGTAACCCATCATAAACAGTTCAGCCCAGTGTGGCTCATGTTTCTAATACCTGCTTAATCAGCTGAAATCATAGTAGACCTTTTTAAGATTCAGAGCAGAATGGTGCAGTGGCCCTGTAGTGAATGTTAGAGGTGACTCCTGATTTAAAGTGTCCACAAAGTCTGCAGTGCTTGGGATGCCAGCTCTGTTAACTCTTTAGATGAATACATGTACTGCATGTTTTGGCTCAGGACTTAGCCACAGGAGAAGTGAAACTCAAAGAGAACAGACAGGATCCACTTAACTAGATAGAGATTAGAGACACATCCTACAGTTTACTATGGAGCCAGGACACAGCAGCAGTGCCTTTTCATTACTGTAAGTGTTTTTTTCCCTCTAATTGAGCTCTCAAATATCTTACACGCCCTGGAAGATCTGGAGACCTTAAAGGTTTCATCGGTGGTCACGTCTTAGTACCATTTGTTTTGAAGGGAAGGGGGACAGGAGGGGGAATGAGGGCATTTCTGGTCCTGGTCAGAGTACCGGGTATTGCAGAGCGCCAGATTTTGATCCAGACTGGTGTGAAGTTGTGTTTAATGGAGGCTTAAGTTAGTGTGAGGTGCATCAAGGTTTACTGATAATCTTTATGGGTTTTTCTCGGCTGAATGGAGCTGAAGTGTGGGGTCCACTGCGATCTTGGTAGTCACAGCTTTCAGTGAAGATTCCACAGTGGTCAAATCTCAGTCAAGACTGTCAATGACTAAAAATGCTCAAAACCCCAGACTGAGCGTTTCACTTCACAGTACCAGTAAAAAGTTGATCTGCTTTGTTGCACTGGCTTTTAATTATTTATTTCTTTGAGTGCTATTTATTTATTTGTATGTTTGTTTGTGTAGTTATTTGTTGGTTAGTTTGTTTGTTTGTTTGTCAGATGTCAAACATTAACTTGATGCCTTTAATAGTTTGTATTAATTAACTTCTTTCCTCTTGAAAAAAATAAAAAAGAAGTACAATTTGTTCAGAAGTGTCCAAATTTTTACATAACACTAGATCAACATAATACAGTGTGGCTTGGTCAGGAGTTGTGTCACTGCAGATAACATGAAATAAATGGATGTTGTGTATGTTCTATAGTTTACCATCTCTCTCTTTCTCTCTCTCTCTCTCTCTCTCTCTCTCCCCAGTCTGCTATGGATAAGCGTGTGCGAGTGCAGAGTTGCGATGTATGGGCAAGTTCAGTCTCCACTGTATCCTGATCCCTATCCAGGTGATCTCCATACACAGTGGGATCTGGAAGTTCCCAAGGGTTACAAGGTCCAGCTCACCTTCAGCTACCTGGACATTGAACATTCTGACGACTGCTTCTATGACTCTCTGATGGTAAATGGTTCATAATCATAATTGTTTCTCACATGTCAATGTAATATTGCCACATGTTTTCAAGTATTTTCCAATGTAATTTCTGGCTTTTAGCTTTAATCCAGACTTGGTAGTATAAAGCGTTGGGAATGTCCTGTGATGAGGATTCCTTGGATATAATTTGTGTGTTTATGTCTATGTCTCTTTAACTTGAACTGATTATCCAAGGTGCACAAGCACTGAAATATTTGCACAGTAGCATTCTGTAAAACCAATACAAACAATTTACATTAAACAATTACAAAACATATCTGCATATTTGCATGGAGATACAGTCTAAAAGTGTAAGAAAAAACTATACTTTTGTAATTTTGTAGCTTCCTGAACAAGGTGTACTTTTTCTATTCTTCACATGGGGCTACGTATACATTAAGAATGAAATTGTTCCACCCAGAATCCCCAGATAAAATTTTTTTTGGTTTGGTTTCACAAGTTTTCCTCCTAATATATTGTTTTCCATATTGAGCTGCAATGCTTCCACTGTTATACCATCAGTTCTAAAATGTTCTGCTTCTAGACTGACATCTCTGCCCCAAACTGTGATAGTAGACATTTTTGTCTGATTAATTATAATGAGAAGCAGGCCCAGATCGAGAAGCAGGCCTCTGTTATGGTGTGTTTTGGCAGCTTTATTAGTGCAGAAATGGAAGTGAGAGTTGAAACTCTTGTGTTATAATTTTGCTGACTGTTAAATAAACTATTTTGAGACTATTTTCATTTCTCTTTTGTTAACAAGGTTTTGTATGGCAAGAAAATTTTGGGGAAGTTCTGTGGACAGAAGTCCTCAGATGCACATCATCCTGGCAATAAGCCCATCTTGTCTCCTGGCAATCGTCTCCAGCTGGTGTTTGTGACAGACGATTCAAACCCAGGGCCTCAAAAATACATCGGCTTCTCTGCTTTCTACCAGGCTATTGGTAGGCTATTAGAGACATTGCTGTTAAGACTTTACTGTTTCTCAGTGCCAAGTAAAATGTATTCAGGTAGTGCTTTCCTACAGTCAAATGGTCCCAAAGCAGTTTTATAAAGATCCAGATCGACAACTCTGTAAATTGAAGTTGAAAAAAATTAACTTCGAGAAAATGCCTGCTTGTAAACTCTTAAACAGTTTTGTTCTGAATGTGTAATGAACTTTTAATCAGAATCAGAAAACTTTACTGATCCCAGAGGAAATTCCTGCACAGGCACACAGAGACACAAAAACCAGAACAATATAAAATATCTAAAGTCTAAATAAATCCAAATAATGTGAAATACATTATGCTATATACACAGTTGTTAATGTAATAATACAATAGATAAGTAACTTACAGTAAAGTGAATTACTGGTAAGAGTATGTTATGTGATAGAGCATCTGTACATGTTTATTTAGATGTGGACGAGTGTTCCTCTCCTGTTTCCTCGGAGGACTCTGATCCCCCCTGCTCTCAAATCTGCCTCAACACTCTGGGCTCCTACATGTGTGCTTGTGACCACGGCTACCAGCTGAGAGGCGATGGACGCAGCTGTGTGTGTGAGTGATGCCTTTGCAGAAATCTTGGCCCCAGAATTTAATGCTCAGATTTACAGCAGGCTTTTCAGTCTTCTTTCATTACACCCACGTACACATTTTCTTCTCTGTTATAGTCGGCTGTGGAGAGGAAATTTTCAAGGAGTCCGAGGGGACCTTGTCCAGCCCTGGATATCCAAACAGTTCCCCCCTCGGACTGGACTGCACCTACAACATCGCTGTTGAATCCGGCTTTGAGGTCACGCTTAACTTCAGCAACACTTTTCATATTGAGCAGGTCTATAACAAGGGACCCGTCTGCCTTTTCCACTGGTTGCTGGTATGAAACTTTGATGCATTTTATTTTTGTAATGTGTGCCTGTGTGAAATGAGCTCTGTTATAATCAGTCAAGTCAGCACACCAGCAGGCATTAAGATGTTTGAACAGAAATGTGTCACAAGATATTAGTGAGTCACAGAATTACTTCCTTTTTTCTGGCTTCTCTTAAAAGATTTTGTAAACTGGCCATCAAATAGATGATCCTTGTTCAAGAATCTACAAAATTACAGGTATTAGCTGGAGAGCAGCTGGTGACAGAGCAAACAAGCCCATATGAAAAAGAAATACATAAAACTTTTAAAAGTCTTATACTGCCAAAAACAAATCTTATGTGGCACATACCATGACGGTGGCCCATTTCTCATTTTCCTCATGTATGAATAAAGCACACATCTACAGTGCTTATATGTTGCTTATATGTTGCTTATATGTTGCTTATATGTTGCAAAACTATATAAGTTTCATTTTGTATGTATTTAATATGCGTTTTACATTCCACATAAACTACATATGAGGTTCTAATACAGCATATAGAGAAGTCAAACTGCATGCAAACTTATTATTTTTTTTGATATGTGAATTAAATACATACACTACCAGTCAAATTTTTTGCCCACACTAAGATTTTCTGCTTTTGCCTGTTACTCACAAAATATTAACTATAAACATATTTTTGGCAACCAAAAAATGTTACATCATCTTCACCCTTTGTTTACCTTTATTAGCCAGTCATATTTTTATTAATCGCCACTGACCTATAAAAAGTCACCTAATAAAAATCTGTAAATGGGAGACAAAATTATATAAAATGGTAAATAATATAAAAGTGGTAATCTCCCACTGTCCACTTGTCCCAGTTCCCTCTAAATATGTTTGTGTATAGCGGCAAGGCTGAGAAATTCTGTGAAAGAACATAACATTCAGGTACATTGAGGTTGTTCACTTTCTTTTTCCAGGTCACTGTCCCAGGTCAGAAGCCCATGAAGTATTGTGGTGAGAAAAGCCCCGGAATCCTCCGTACTGGCTCCAACAAAGTGCAGGTGGAGTTCCACACAGACAACACAGGGCACAGCGGAGGATGGAGCCTTCGCTATGCTACCCAGAGTAAGCAGGCCGAGCACAGGAGGAGATCAACCAGACAAACTAGAGACAGGAAAGTCAGAAGCATTCGGTAACTAGGCATGACAGTCAGCATGGCTTATTAAAAATAACATGGACAATTGCTGGGTGATATCTGAGAGGAAGAGAGTGGGAAGTTATTGACAAAAAGTTTATCACATATGAATGTACAGCGAAGAAGCGCATGGTCATGACTAGGTCCATATAAAAATAAAGGGTAAAAGAGCATCTGAGGGTTAAGTGTCTTGCTCAAGGACACAATGGTAGAATGGGTTTGAACCTGTGACTTTGTGGTCATCGAGTTTGCAGGCATGTTTTACCCACTAGGCTAAAACCACCCAACTGTAGTCAAAAAACTGGTTGTTTAGACTGTACATCTCCATTAAGATTGTTCATCTGTTCTAAAGGGGTGGAGTGTAAATTGGATACAAATATCATCAATGGAAGAGTGACCCCAGCATCCCCCCAGTTCTTCTACAGAGACTACATCCATGTACGCTGTGACCCGGGCTACAAACTCATGATGGTGAGAGATGATCTACATGGGATAGGGGTAGTGATTTCTCTACTGATTCACTAATTCTCTACTGATTCACTAAATGGTGGTCATTTTTACTCTCTTTTACCTTTATTCCTTGTACCTCTCTCTCTCCCTCTCTCTCTCTCCCTCCCTCTCTCACTGCCCCAGCTTGGGAAGGAGATTAAGAGTTTCAGGTCCATGTGCCAGCAGGACGGGAAGTGGCATTTGCCTTTGCCAGAGTGCAAAAGTATGACTGAACAAACAAATAATACA
Source organism: Brachypetersius altus (assembly GCA_037974465.1). Classification (NCBI taxonomy): domain Eukaryota; kingdom Metazoa; phylum Chordata; class Actinopteri; order Characiformes; family Alestidae; genus Brachypetersius; species Brachypetersius altus. Next base: position 43,429 of record JBBPDB010151046.1, read on the forward strand.
GTAGTACTGAATGTATACAAGGCAAAATCATGGAGGCAAACAGTGATCAAAAAGTTAAAAATAATAAAATGTTCTAAATATTTTATAAATATATAGTTAATGTGTCCAAACCAACAAAATATCAGTTATGCTGCTACTAAACTTTTGGACTGCAGCACATTTCTGACCTAAGTTACCACTGGGTGATATATTGAATATACTTAGTGTATCTATGTGGCTTGTTCTATGTAGTAAATGATGCAAATATTGAGTAGAAAATGTCATGGATGTTAAAAGAATATGTACGCAGTTACTCGGTTTAAATAATTACTGTTTTGCTGAAATTACCTTAATTGTGCATCTAAATTTAAAACTGTTCCAATGAAAAAACACAAATGAATATAAACAAGACTATTTAATGGAGGCATACGCTGCAGAACTACACAATACTGGTGTGAAAGTATGCATCAAAGGGTTAAATCAAGCATTTATAAAGTGCTCTAAAGGAGATACTGAGATAAATATTTATGTGATAGAGCAATATTATTTATAGGCCATTTCGCACAGCCCTACCTCAGTGTTTTGAATATATCATTCACAATCAGCTAGTATTTATTCATACTCTTCATTGTGTATTAATTCCTTTTTATTGTTGTGTCTAATGTTCACTGTAGTCACTGACTGTGGAGATCCAAAGCCTCTGCTGAACGGTGGTGTCAGATTTCTCTCTGGCTCTGACAACGAGTACAAATCACTCATTCAGTATCACTGCAATGAACCATTCTACACTTTCTCAGCGGCTAATCAGGGTCAGCCACACATTACTTTAAATATTTGTTGAATTCTGCACATTTGTTGAATTAAATTGGTAGATGGTCTCACTGCTTGCCACTTTGCTTTTCTGTTGCAGTTAATTTCACCTGCGGTGCAGATCGCAAGTGGAGAGCAAATGACCACAATGCCATAGTCCCTCCATGTTTTCCAGGTAAGTTGTACTCGAGTCTAATTCTGCTTTCATGTGCTTTTCAGATGGTCTTATTTCCCACTGAAGTCATAATCACAAAATCCTTGCATTAATGTGCCATGTGGCCCATACATTTCCTTCCCATTTGCTAAGTACACAGTGAATTTTAGCTCATCAGCTTGCCTGATCTAACTAGTTTCTTTCTAATATTTTCTTACCAACACTTCCCAAAATCCTGCAATCATTTTGAAAACATGTCATAATTGCAAATGTATCAAAAATGTAACTTCTTGTATGCAAATTGTTGAAGACCTAAACGACTAAAAGTAAGTTGCACTAAATAATACTATTTAAAAACCTTAGTACTGAAACAACTCTTTCCTCAATAAATGGATGGGGGTCAATAGGAAGCTGGACATTTGACTACTTTTCAGAATTCTTTCAAAGGCTCTCAGCTGAAATGACTAAGTTCAAGTTTTAAGCAGAGAAGTTAATTTTAACGTAATGTTCCTCTGTATTTGTGTGTGTGTGTGTGTGTGTGTGTGCGCACATCAGTGTGTGGTCGCCCTACCGCAGGCATTTCTAAGCGTGAAAGGGTGTTGAAGGGGAAGAAAGCTCCAGCAGGTTCTTTCCCCTGGCAGGTCTTCCTCATGTCAGGGGGTCGAGGTGGAGCGATCGTCATTGGAGACAGGTGGCTCATGACTGCAGCCCACAATGTGGAGAGTGCTAAATACGCTACAGAAAAAGTGAAGGTGCAGAGGCTGGCTACAATATTATGGACTGACTCTTATTATTTGATAACTTGATTTCTGAATTTGTTGAACATGAACCTTGATTCATGCAATCATTCATTGCATTGGATTAAACATAATTTGGATTTCATTATGTAGAAGAATGTCATTTTTTTGGATCATCTTTTCATTATGTCATTAAGATTTTCAGTTCAGTCAAAATCATGAGCACTAATGTTGCTGATCTTGGCCGGTATGAACCATTTGATCTGTGCTACAGGAATGTTTCTGTTAATATTTGTAATATTTCTGTTTTGCAGGCGTATGTTGGAGATACCCTTGTCAGTGAACTTGTGAAGTTTCCACTCACTGTTGCATCCTTGCACGTCCACCCAGGATACAAGAACAATGACCAGAGGCCAAATTATGATAATGACATTGCCTTGATCAAGCTAAACTCCTCAATCACATTTAATTCACATGTAATGCCAGTGTGTCTGCCTCCTCATGGTGCTGACCTTAAGAACATTGGGTAAGGATCCTAGTGCACACTATCTACACTGATCTACATGGCTATTACATTAAAAACATCTGGACATCTGTAGGTCATGAAACAGCTTTGAACCTTTGAGGCATGGACTCCACACCACATGATGTTAGCAGCAGATCATGTAAGCTGCAAGGTGGAACCCAATTTGTCGAGCGTATCCCACAGTTGCTCGATTGGAATGAGATTCTGGGAATTTTCAGGCGAAGTGAACTCCTTAATCCAGTTGATTTTTACTGACAAGATAGAAGACAGACTTCCAAAGGTCCCTGCTATAAACAGTAAATAATATCACAAAGAGCCTCACTGCAGCTTCTAGCCCATATGAGATTAACTTATGAGGGAGTGGGGGGGTGTAAAAGTCTAACAGTCTCTAGACATTAGTGAATCTGATCCAGACATAATTATCCAACATCAGCATATACTATTATATATTATTATGCTATATTTAACTTTTAATATTATTATAGAATAACTGTAACTTTTATCAAATAATAACTCAAGCACTAAAAAAAGTCTTCTCTAAACATTTATCCTCCTATTGCTTTTCCTCTATTCCCATTATGATGATAAAGCAGCTTTTTGCAATTTGTGCAGACAAAATGTGAAAATGGTAATGTCCAAAACTATGTGGTAACTAGCTTTAAAATATAAAATACAATTTCTGTATACTTTAAAATGTATACTTTCTGTATACTTTAAATTCTGTTATCTGGTAACCGATTGGTTACCAAATGATGTAAGATGGAACTGACTGAACATGTTTCACTGTCTGATACAGAATTTGTTTCTCATTGACATTACCATTGCAAAGCCATGCTTAAAATTGGAGTTTTTCATTTTAATGATATAATGTATAGTGGTCTTTCTTGTAATTCTGTATAATGGTAACAACCTTGTATGATGATCACGTTGCCAGTTGTTTTATTTATTTAAATGAAAGGTGATAATTTTGGTTACATAATTGGTTTTAATTACATAATAGGTTTCATAATTTGATTTTTTTTGCACCATCCCATCCCAGCATCCAAGAAAATTAACTTTCTTTTCAGTTTTTTTGTACATCAATGTCAAATTCAGATCTTAACTTTCTGTGTTTCAGCTGGGTGTCAGGATTTGGACTGACTGAACATTCAGCCGTAGCTGATGAGCTCAGATACATTAACCTCCCTATTGTGGCCCAAGACGTTTGCCATACATCCATTGAGGCGGCGAGACAGGACCATAAGGATGTGGCTCAGCTGACGGGTAATATGTTCTGTGCAGGACTGCCGGAGGGGGGGGAAGACACCTGCTCTGGGGACAGTGGCTCAGCATTTGTTATGGAGACTGATCAAACATACTGGGTGGCAGGCATTGTTAGCTGGGGTGTGGACTGTGGCCAGCCGGGCAAGTATGGTGTATACACTCGAGTTGCGAAGTACATAAACTGGATAAAGACAACTATGGAGGAAAATCCATAGGCAGAGATATAATAATCCTGAGAGCAAGAAGAGGGAGAGAGATCAAAGCGAGAGAGAGAGCGAAAGAGAGCAAATCGTTGATTCACGTTGATGCTGTGATGATTATTTCGGCTGTCTCAAAAATAATCATTTGACCTGCCTATGAGACAACAGAGCTAAAAGCTAAGCTTCAGTTAGCCAAACACTGAACATATGAAACAATAAAGAACAAACCTTCTGAACGATAAAAGGTTTTCTTGTTTTCTTTTTCTTGTCAGTTATCAAAATGGTACCATCAAAGTAACACCATCATTTTACATTCTTTCAGCTTTTCTTAACTAGATTATTTAGTACTGCTTCTGAACATTGTATCTGCAGTGGTGAGAAAAAAGTAATGAGCCCCGTTTGATGTAAATTTTTTATTTTACCCTCATCCAGCACACTTGATTCACCTTACCACTATTTAACACCATCTTTATGTACTAACTCAGGTGGGTGTGTGCATGTGTGTCTGTGTATGAGTAAAGCAAAACAATGCCTATAACAAGGAGTCCCCAACACTGACTTTGATAACTACTGGTGTACTAAAACTTTCAGTGTGCTGCTCATGACCAGATGCCACAAAAGCCCAGTGAAGATTTTTTTTTCTCCAAGAGCAGTGTATGACTGCCTTTGGCTAAAATAATGATCAACACATTAACACTGGGTGGCACATTGCACTGTTCACTCTCCTGTCCTCTGGCTTGTTTGTAGCAGGATGGGTCACTGATGAACTAGGGTCGAATTCACAAAAGCTTTCCACAGAATAAACCTATAAATCAAAGACAAATGCTCTGTTCATACGAATGTGCTTAAATGCAATTTTTAAAATGAACTATGAATTAAAGCACAAGTCTTTTGACCTAAAGGTGGTTCAAGCACATTAAATGATTTTTGTGTTTAAAATCTGTGGCATTTTTACAAAAAGTAGTGCTGGCCTAAATAGTTTTGAGGGATATGCCACAAGATCAAATTTAGAAATTAATTATAAAGACTTATTACTCACTCTTAGCTCATTGAGAAACTCAAAAGTAACGCTCAGTAAATGTTCAGTCAGTGCTACATATGTGTTTGTGAGTGAGGAATTGTGTGATTCGATTACATTTAAAAACTGCACCTGGAATATCTCTATTATTTTGAGTACTTGTAATGACTGAGGATTATATAATCATTTTGATTGACCTAAATTTACCAAGAGAACTGTTAAAAAAGTGTGTGAGGGGTCAGCTGGAGCTCAGTGGGAGTTGATTAGCTAGAGAGATTTAGTGAGGGCGGCAGATGTCTGTGTGTGGCTCTGTGGCTTTTTCTTATCCCCTCATTGCCTTCAGTGGCTTCATGCAAGCCTCTGAGCTTCTTCAGACTACAGGAATGTCTGTCCCAAGCAGATGAGGCTTAAAACACAGCTTAAAGGAGCAGAAGCTTTGAAAAGTTGTTGTAAAAGTGTACCTGTAGAGGCACCACTCTTTAAGGGAGGATGGATGGACGCTGGACGCTGCTGAAGGCTCTAATGGTGTGGGATCTGCTGTGGTTTCCCTGCCCGGGACTGTGTCAGGGGCGACACCAGCTGCCCGTGCTGTGGATTATGCCGCTGAGCAGTGAGCCAGCGTGGGGAAACGTCACAGCAGAGGTCATGCCTGCAGTCCAGCTCGCCCTGCACCACCTGAGCAAACAACCTGCTCCCTTACACAACTACGAGCTTCAGTTCCACTTTGCAGACTCCAAGGTAACCTGTGAAGGAAGATTCTATAGAAATGTAAAGATATATGATTTAAACTACTTTAAAAGGGAGTTAGTATAGAGTTGACAATATTATTATAAGTGTTTTTGATGCTTTGAACTATGACACTACAGTACAGTAATGTTCAATTACAGCATTAAAATCTCTGACTCATATAAATGCTATAGATCTGCAAGAATTAATAATGTAAAACATTGTAGCAAATACACTATATCGCCCATCAGGGATACCATAACAACCATAGCGAAAGTCTAGTAACCATGTTGAATATCACCCTATAACACACACATTGTAACTCTCCACCTTGAATACTATAGGAACTGTTTTTTATTGCTCCTTGCAACCCCATAAGATACTCTGGCAGCTACTTAGCAACACCATAGCAACCTCTAATGATTCAATAGCATAACACCGCCTGGAAAACATTATAATTTCTAATCAACATACTAACAACCACCTTGCAGCAACTAAGCGACACTTAACAACACCCTATCCGTACCCTGACAAAAACCTAGGAACTACCTAAGAGCCCCCCAAAATACTAAAGGATCTATCAAGTAACACCCTTGACATTCCAGGGAACCAATTAAAGAATAAAAGCCCATTACCAGGTATTATGTTATTATGTATTAATAGTCATTCCTGTGGATGCAAATATCACACAAAGTACACATGACTAACTTCGTAATAACAACTACAGTAAGAGTTAATCATGTGTTTTTTCTTCAGTGTTGCACTTCCTCTTTTTTCTCTGTTAGTGTGACAAAGCCAAAGCACTGAAGGCCTATTTTGAGGCCATATGCTATGGTCCCAAGCACCTAATGTTATTTGGTGGCTTGTGTTCATCAGTGACATCAACCATCGCTCAGTCTTTAGGGGCCTGGAACCTTCCACAGGTGATACTATATTGTATTAAATTATAATAAATTATATTCATAATTTATATATAAACAAATCAGTTAAACTATTTCAGACAGGATATATATTTTAAACTGCAGGATATGTAATGATGATTAAATGCTGAAAATAGTTTGAATGTAATGTTTTATCTTGTATTGTTTCATTCTGTTATATTCTATTGTGTGGCTTTTGTGAGCTGTTATTTTTTTTGACAATTATATGCATTACAGCTGTCCTTTGCTGCAACAGCACCTGCTTTGGCAAACAAAAGAAGATACCCAAACTTTTTCCGTGTTGTGCCGTCAGATAGTGCTGTTAACCTAGCACTGGTGAAGCTCCTTAAACATTACGGATGGAGGAGGGTGGGTACTCTGACCCAGATGGACAGAAGGTTCACCGAGGTAAGACCATATCTTTGATCAGTGTGTGAAATCCCCAGTGGTATCTGGGGGTTTCCCATGCCTGACCCGGGGGGACGGGTTGTTTATTAAACATTTGGGGTGGGGGGACATTTCACGGAATGTTGTCAAAATGTACCAAAAGGTCCCTTAGGAGAATTTGTTTAAAGAGTACGTCACTTTACCAAGTCTTCAGTGATTTTGTTCTGTAAGAGCACAGGTTGGCTGCGGGATGTGTCAGACGCTGCTTTAGCCACTCCTAACTTCCTTTAACATCAAATAGGCATAACTGTTAGCATTTTTAACTTTAGATTTCTAATTTTTATCTTTTATCTCCTGTCGGATTGCCCAGAGCTCCTGTTCATGTATTTATTGCTCTGTATCCTTAGTTTAGTTAAACAGTGAGTTTTTTGCTAGATTTGCCTGTCTAATAACACATAGCCATGGTACAAGTTTTAAGCACCACAGGCTGGATGCTGGAATGACTGTGCACATACACACACACACACACACACACACACACACACACACAGATACTTGTACCTTTCGTGTGCACCTTAAATGTTTTGTGATACTCATGAATAGCTTTTAAAATACAACAGATTTAAGATTTCAGTCATTGTGATATATTTCAGGTAAATAATTAAAATGTTCAACATCAACACAACATGTTCCATTGATATCCATATGCATACATTTCAGATATATTAGAATATATTGTGGATCATTTATTTACTCTTAATCAAGACTGTTGGATTTAGCAAATTTGAGTCCTGTTGATATGATAACACTAGGTTGAGAAATGAATTGCAGTGAATAAATTTGGAAATCTTCATGCAAATTTGAACATAAGCTATGACTGACTTTTTCACTACTGAAGTGACTATTTCTTTTATGCTATTACTTTCCTCATATTTTGCTCAGAATGTCTTCAATGAAAACTAGTTTAAAAAAAACAGAGTGGTCTCTGTCTACTATAAACAGGTGCAGAGGGATTTGGCTGAAAATCTCCAACAGGCTGGAATAGAACTGGTGGAAGCACAAGGGTTCTCTGATGATCCCTGCACTGCTGTGAAGACACTAAAAGTATGTATAATATCCAAAGGTTCAAAAGACTGGAAGAGATTTCATCCTCTAGTAACAGACTACACTGTTAATATTAACTTCACAAGCTGCAACTTATTAGGCAAGCCAAAACAAATAAAACCCTTGTTCACCTGTGCACTGAGCTTGTTGGTGACACTTTATCTAATTTGTTATTTGTGTCTCCCTCATCACATGCCACTGTTCTCTCAATTTGTTCGTATTTAGTCCATAGTGTTTTAAGAGCACACAGTTTATCAGCTTTACCCACCTGTTCTCTGTTTCTCCATCTCAGGAAAATGATGTGAGGATAGTGATTGGTCACTTTGATGAGTATTCAGCTGCAAAGGTCTTCTGCTGTGTAAGTTATAATATGATATTTTCAGCAATGTTTTCAGCAATAGTTGTTTTAGTGTAATATTCCAGGGTTGGGACTGAAGTGGACCAAGCCTGGGCTCAGCTGTGGTGCTTTGAGAAAGGGGTGCAGTCATGGCAGGGTGGGATTAATGGGACAGTTGGCTAGTTAAATAAATAACTTTCATAATACAATTTTGCTGTTCCCAGTTGTAAGATTTAAACAGTGTTGTGTCAACTTTTTTTTAACATCCTAAAATTTAGCTAGTCATTGTTGTCTGCCAGAGCTGGCTAGATATGCCAAGGTAATTTGAATCCATGAAATCAAATTGTGCCGCCATCTGTCTCGCCTCCAGATCCATCCAGTGTTACTAAAGGCCCGTCTTCACATTCCTTTGATTGGTCACCTCAGATGGTTCATAACCTGTACTACCTCATTGCTTCAAGTTAAAAAGTGTTCATTTTTTTTCAGCTCACTGCGCAGCACAACAAAACAGCTGCCAGGCCTGTAGACCATGAAACACAGTGTGCTCAAGTGCAACAAGAAAACTGTTTTTTGCTGAAAAAAAACAAAACAGTCAACAATTTCAGTGGCACTGAACACTGTGAAACACAACGTCCTTAAAATGTGTTAAACCCTGCCTTAATTTACCCCTGAAAATACACCAACCCCCTTAATTTGAATTAAGTGGCTGTTACTTTGTGAAATCGACCCCTTAATTTTACCTTAAAATTTGATTTAAAGCATGAGTGTGAAACCCCTAATCTTAAAAATAAGGTGTTCATTCAAGAGGTTATATTGTGGCGAGCTGGCGGGCAGGACTACCTCCCATGAGCCTTTGCGGCGCTGTTAGCGGCCGGTTGGCCGAGTAAATGTGTTTGTGGGTAAATGTTGGTAAATGGGACTTGTACTGTCTGTGTGGGCTGTTTAGGGATGATCTGTGTGCATATGTGTATGTGTGTGTGTGTGTGGGCGTGTGTGCGTGTGTGTAACCACCACTGGGTCCAGGGAGACTGTCCCCTGTAGTTAGGGAATAGAAATTGCTTTGGATAAAAGTGTCTGCTAAATGCCATAAATGTGGCTTCTTCTCTAGTGTAAGGCAGAAATGTCTCAGACTGGTTCTGGAGGGCCTGGTCCTGATTAATCCAACCTGATTCAATACCAAGTTTATCAGATATGTTTTTACAAATAACCAAACTTTTGTAGTGTAGGCTCTCCGTGGTGTAACTTTTCTTTGGTGGTGGCGGTGGTGGGGTTACATCTCCATTTGTGCTCCATTTTAATCTCCATAATGTAACCTCAGTGTGGTGGAACCTCTCTGTAGCATGACCTTTTTGGTGTTGTAGGTGTATCAGCTGGACATGTTTGGTCATAAGTACCAGTGGATCCTCTCAGGCTGGTCCGAGACAAGCTGGTGGACTCACACTGGCACCTCCAGCTGCTCTGCTCAGAGTGTGCTGAATGCAATGGAGGGTGCCGTCAGTGTGGATTTTGAGACCCTGAGTTCCAAACACATCAGAGGCATTTCAGGCAGAGTAAGTCTGAGTGCTCAGCAAACAGTTTTTAGTTTTAGTTAGACCACACAAATTAAAATACTAGTTTAAATGAACTTAAAACCAATACAATCAAATCAAATTTAACATTGATGAATAATGATTATTCCTTGCAACTGTTATAATCAGCAATGATTGAGAGCATGTGTGTTCCAGACACCACAGGAATACAAGAGGGAATACGATAAAAGGTGCATGCTGAAGGGTCTGGGCTCCAGTAAGTTCCATGGCTTTGCATACGATGGCACCTGGGTGATAGCTAAAGCTCTGACACGAGTCATGGAGACCCTGAAGTACAGAGAGAAATACAGCATCCATCGCAACTTCACTGTGACTGACAAAGAGACAACAGACATGATACTGCAGGCCATGAGTGAGATGAAATTCTTTGGTGTCACTGTGAGTTTGATGTTTCGACAGTGCAGTACATAAGGACTAAACAGATTAGACACATAAGCATGTTCAGTTGCACATAAATCCAACACATATAAATGATTTTCACTGTTTTTAGGGGCATGTTCTGTTCCGCAATGGTGAGAGAGTGGCCACTATCAAATTTGCCCAGTTTCAAGGTAAATGTTCAGGAGGACTAACCTGTTTGACCCAGGAGGTTTTCTTTAAGAAGCTTTAGAATTTTGCTTGTGTAAAAGTTTGTTTGTGACTTGACAGCCGGCAGAGAGGTCCAGGTTGGAGAATACAGCACAATTACAGACAAGCTGGAGTTTGCTCGGCCTGTCTGGTTCAAAGGTAAGAAGCCACACAGTTTAGTCTGAGCTAAAAGGTTGAAAAAGGATAAAGCATAAAACGTTTAGGAAGCAGTGTTTATAAGGAACCCAAGTCTATGTCGAAGTTGATTAATCTTGTTGTTGTGTGCACATACATATATGTGAAGTGTGCCCTGAGGATAACTTTGCAGTGCCTATTGTATTTTGTCAGAATTCTCCTCCTTTCATGTAAACCGAGTCTCATGTCCCTCACCAATCACAAGGCTGATGTGGGTTGTGCCGAACAGCTTCAATACGACTGTATTTATAATGTGTCAGAAATGTGAGCAAAAGATAATGATGGGCAAATGCAAACTACTTAACTGGGCCTAACTGACAAGCAAAACTGAGCTAGCTCATCTATCTGTCTGTCATCTGTACTTTCATTCACTCAGCCAGCCATGCCAGTACTCCCTGGAAGTGTATCCCGTATTCAGTAAAATAAATTAGAACCTTACATTCTTTAAGATTATGCCATCTAAATGCTGCAGACAGTTTAGTTATAGTTATACTCTCTATACATCTCATAGCTACTCTAATAAATGGCTTTGTTACCATGCAGGACATGAGCATACTAGGGACCGCACTCATGTGTTTCCTCAGAGGATGGAGATCAACATTGTGCTTTACTGCATTTTAGCGTCGCTCTCTGCCTTAGGCATTCTCACAGCTATTGCCTTCCTCTTCTTCATCATCATCCAGCACTGCAGTCGCAGGTGAGCCATGAGCTCCATACACTGCTGTAATACACAGCAGTCTTTAACTCTCCCCAAAAGCTTCAATCTCCTCCAACTCCCCTTTTTAGGCACATTCTGTGACATCCTGCTGTTTACACATTTCATATTTTCATTATTTAGTTCTAACCTTTGATTTTCTATTTAATTTAGTGTAACTACACTCAACAAAAATATAAACGCAACACCTTTGTTTCTGCTCTGATTTTTCATGAGATGGACTTAAAGATCTAAAATTCATTCCAGATACACAATATTACCATTTCTCTCAAACATTGTT
>JBBPDB010151056.1:0-14303 GCA_037974465.1 Brachypetersius altus
TTTTTCTTAGAATCAAAAACTTTTTTTTTGGGGGGTGTATATATATATATATATATATATATATACACATACATACACACACCCACCCCCCAAAAAATTAAATTTGTCACGGTCCGGCCAGTGGCGGGTTAATGCCCTGCTTTTTAGTTGGTTTTTCTGGTTCTGTTCTGTCGGTTTCTGTTCATGTGTCCTGTGATTCCCCCGCTGTCTGTGTTTTCCCCTGATTTTGGTTACTTTATAAGCCTGGTTCTGTTTGTGTGTCACTTATCGGTCCATCGTATGTCTTTAAGAGCTTTCTGTTTACCACGTTCCTGTCTTGCTGAAAGCGCTAGTATTTTGGTTTTGGCCCACGTGCCCTTTTGTTTTCCAGTTGTAAATAAACGCACTTCAGAATGAACCCCTGGGTTCCAGTCTGCTGTTTCCAAGAGAGCTCTTGGCCGTGGGGGAGTAGCCTCTGCCACCGTGACATATGGTTAAAAAAAAAAATGCAAAAAATGCCTATTTTTATAGTCTTAACGCTAAATGTGCCCCAAAATATGCCCCAATATATATATACACTTCAATAGAATCCATTCAAGTAATAACTCATAGATTTCATTTACTAGCATGTGATTGAAGGATTCCTTTATAGACCCTTCCTACAGTCTTGCTAAAGTACATCATACTCTCAAATGCCTTGTTTCCAGATCCTTAAAGGACAAAGAGAATGAGCTTCCTGAGCCTGGCGGATAAGAGCCCGGATATAAGAGCCCGTACATCTACTGTTGCTGTGAATAGGCCTGGGTCTGACACAATAAGCTCTGAGGCACATTTGGAAGTGTGATTTTCCAATTCAACAAGGTGCTTTATTGACTGAAAGGTTGACAGTATGGCAGCTGAGAGGGATTTCTTCTGAAGGCTAGCTTTTTAATCAACTCGGGTGGAATATTAACTGTGTGCAATTAATATCTCTGCAATATCAAGTGTAATTTGTTTGAGCAGTTTACCCTGAATTCTAGCAGAAACTGTACAAAACGACCCATGCCACTCATATAAATACCATTTAATCAATTTTAATATTGGGTAATGTGGTTACATAATTTCACCACATAATGTGTATCAGTGACAGAGATAAGAGTGTCTACTCTGTGCATTCACTGGCTTTCACTACCCAAAAAGTACAGAAATATTTGTTTTATCCATTATTATTTGTTTTTTCTAACCATCTACCTTGTTGTTGTGGGTGAATGCAGTCATTAGCACCATCAGTGGCTTGGGAATTTACAACCAACATCACAACAATCAACACTCACCCATGCCTAATCCTAATATTACTCATCAAATGAGTTTTACTAGATAAGATTGTGTGCTTGGCCAGATGCGTGGGGGTCGAATCCCACTGTGCTACACAGAGGGCAGTGGTATTGTCCATTACACAACATTAATCAATACCAAATCGAATTTTGGTAAACATATACCCCATTGTGGCAATAATAGAGCAGATGGTAAAACTGGGCCCATTTACAGATTTATAAATAAACTAGAAGCCAAGCTGAGGAGTCATGTTTTCACAGTTTGATGCATTTATACTTTAATCTGTAGTTCGATACTTTCACTTCTGGTCAAGTATGATTGTGCCCATTCTGTTTTACCCTCCATTGATGCAAAAGGTTCAAAAATTTCTGTAAGCTGCACAGGCTTTTTTGGACCTGGGGTTTGTGTACATCTGCCCATGCTGGTTGGAAAGTTACAGTTTTTCCCATGTCTGGCTGTAGGGGACTATCAAAACTACTTGCTTTTCATGACACACCTAAAAAGTTTGTGGTAACACCTAACAAATCTTCGTGACATGGAGAACAATGCACCAAACCAGCACACTAGGAAACATTCGATGAAGCAGGTTCTATACATTTTACAATTTTGAGGTCAAGATTTCATTCTATTTTCATGTATTTTGTGGATTTAAAAGTCCTTGGATCTACAGAGCTCTGACTGCATACCACTGTTTGACTGTTTTGACTCTGACAAATACAAATGATGCACAAAATGCTATTGATAAAAAAAAAAAAGAGAAAAATACGTACAGTAAATACACATAAATACGGAGGTCTTTTTGATCATTACAATTTTGAACACAGTGGTTTCTATAGGACAGTTGCACAGACCCTCAAAGCTAATAAGAGACTGTCAGAAAACAGTGGGCCTGCAATACAATTTCAAAACTCAAAACATTTAAAAATGTTTTCACTGAAATTGTGACACCCTTTTCGATGCCCCGTTAGTGTCAGGCCCAGAACAGCGGATATATCAACCTTCAAAATTTGCAATAAATGCCAAACCACAATTCAGTTTCTATGAATGTACTCGCACCATTTTACATCAGTTTTTCTGTAACGTGAATGCTGCCTAGCTATTCGGGTGCCTGCGCCACACACCATGATAACAGTGACTACAATGACCTTTCTAAGCACACAAAGGTCACTAGAATATGTCTTTAAAAGTTTTTTGAGGGTCTGGCTTGATGGCTATAATAGTACCATAGACTAGATTTACTAATATCTAGTAACTTATATAGTAATTGTTACCCACTGGTATACCCCTTTACTTTCATGTGGGCCTGTTTTTGTTGCATCCCCGGGTTGATACTGCTATGAACGAAAACAGTCTGGTCATTCTGCATTACAATTCAATAGCCCCTTTTGGTCTGTGTAGTCCAAATAAAGTGATCACTAGCTCACTGTGGTGAAAGTCAGAACTAGTGTACCATCATGGCAAAGTTCAGCAGCCGAACAGCTGGAGAGGGCAAGAGCTATGAGTTCCATGTAACTGACACCAGCTGACAGGTCATGAAAGGAAAACACGCCAGGCAGCCATGCGAGGGGCTGGGCTGGCAAGGGCTTGCCCTCCCACACCTTTTAACGATGGATTGATTTGCGGAGTGCATGGGGCGCATACCTTCCACATACAGGAGGAGGCTGGTGCTGCCGGCTATGGGCTGCTTTTAGCACATCTCGCTTTCCAAACAGCGGAGCCAGCTGACAGGTGCCCCCTTACCACCACCAGCCCCTCTGTGTAGTTTCCACATAAAACCAGGGTGAAAGATAAACAGTATAAACGGCCGTGGTGGGGGGGTCTGTGTGAAAACGAGTGTACTGAAGAAAATACAGTGAAACCACTGTATTAAAAAGCTGTATTAGTGCTGTTACACAATTAAGGGAATGCCACTAATTGATTGCATTCACCCAGGACTGAAAGCCATCTGTCAAATTCGGTAATTACCTACAGAGGATTTGCTGATAGTTCCATAATGTGAGATACAGAGCAATTTGCATGTAATCCGCCACACAGAATTGTACATGAAACAATGATTCTAAGGTTTAAAGTCAGCTTTCATTTGTATTTTATTTGTATTTGTATTTGAATCTGCATTGAAACTACAGCCCATGCTATACACCTCACCACCTCTGAGGACTAAGTAGTTCATTTTTGAAGTTTTCTAAGTGAAAATATCCTCTACAGTGAACAAATTTAGATACGCAGATGTTGTTAGTAAACAACATATAGGTAAACAAAATATAAAATGTGCCCAAATATTTGCACTGGCCGCAACACCCCTATCAACTGCAAATATATACACACAATAAATAATCAGTAATTACACACTAAAATGTGCAAGCCCATACACAAAAAATAGAGAGACAAAATGCCTTTGCAAGCCGTTCTTCTTTTGTTATTTAATGGCAATTTTAGATAAAAACTGCCACCTTCTGGTAGCAAGTGAGTTGGGGTGTGGGGAGCGAGCGAGTGAGTAATTGGGGAGCGAGTGTGATTTCTCCACACACTCATCTTTCTTTTACTCTGGTGCTGAATTATCTCCAACTCCTCTGTCCCACAATGAAATGGGCTTTTAAAGGTACATTTCTAGGCTCATCCATGGTTTCCATATGTATCAAGGGTCCCTGAGAATCAGTTTAAGACCTGGACAACCACTGCTAACCTCCTTGTGTGAAACCTATTAATTATTTAATTATAATTAACCTTATGTTTGGCTCCATCTCTGTCTGATTTACTATCACAATGACCTGCTTTACTGATACAGAGACGTCTGTGTCAGTAACAGCCTCCAAATGTAGAAGAAACTCAGTGATTCCCGGCCCTGGAGGCCCCTGTGCCCTGTGTTAACCCTCAGGGGGCTGCATGAAGCTCTTCTTCAAAGATAAAGTTTTAGCATATTCACATTCCTGCCACCCCCAGACATGCGTGGGTTGTCGGTTCTTTAAAAGGCAGTGAAACTCTGAGATAAGCAGCACAGTTCAGCACAAACAGAGGCAGGCAGGTAGTGATGTCAACCCAAAACAATCCTGCTGTCTAGAGTTTCAGAAAATCTGCAGCACTGTTTGTCTGATTAATAGGACATGTTGATAGAGGACTTAGTCTTTGATCTGGGGCTCCTTGTCTAAAACAGCTCGGCCAGACTGATTCAGCTGGATGGGCTGTAATGTGTGTCTGGTTAAATGCATTATTAATGCACTGGGGTCTCATAGGACACAGAGAAAAACGTGGATTGCTGTGGTTCTCACCAATGGCAGTTTCTGGCATGGCAAACAACGTCTTCTCAGTGGCTACACGGAACCGCCCATGGACTGAGAGGCCAACACCCTGGAAAGAGAGACACAAAGTGAGAAGATGAGAAGGTAGGGGAGAGAGTGAGAGAAAGAGAGAGGAAACAAATATTGAAGCGGGACATGCATTGTATAGTATATTGCAGTTTTTCCTCAAATGCTAAAAAGCTAAAAAAAAAAAAATGAACAGATAAAAGACAAAAGAAAAGATGCAATAATTAAATCTCACTGTGACAAAGAGTTAACCTATGGAAAGACGCGAAGAGCAGCAGAACGGGTGTTATGTCCTCTACACCGTCTGCTGAGATTGTGGCTAATAAGAAGAATTACACAGTGCTTGGAAGTGAGGGGTCGAGGGCACTGGGGAGGAAGTCCTCCTGAACAGATGCATCGAGCTGGACAGACCGGCCCCACCAAGGAAACACCGCCTCTCCCTTGGTGCTGTTGCCATAGTAACACAGGAGGGACACTGGGTTTGATGAACTGGTTGCAAGTTGTGTAAGAGCCAACGTAAGGACACCACCGCCTCAGCAGCAGACAGCAAATGTGATACTGCCAGAGGAGGCAGACTGCCTTGTGCGCCTGGCGGTGGATGATTGGGCAAGACAAGAAGACAGCTATTTCCCATTTTAAATGATCACAAAACCTCAAAACTCTAAAGATGCAAACTGCTCATGCTAGCTGCCTTCATATTATTTAGCATTTATAGATCACTGAGGTATCGCATGACTAATGAGGTCAGCTGTAGATTTGTGACTAGCCCTCATTGCAGATCTTCATGGCTAAACCTTTTTACAAATAGGTCAGCTGTCCTCTGCTATCACCTGAAAAAAGTCATCCATGCTGCTGACATTTTCACTCTGGAACCTCAGAGTATGACTATACACAGATGAGTCACTTTATTACGTAGAACTACTTTACTACATCTACACTCACTGCCTACAAGATCATGGACATCGAAGACTCCCAGAGCAAAGGGGAGTGAAGGCTAGCCCATCTCCCACGCCACGGAAGTGCTACTGTGTGGACTGTGCTAGAAAGGTGTCAGAACACACAGTGCATTGCAGCTTGCAGTGCGCGGGTCGAGCAGCTGCAGACCAAGCAGAGTGCCCATACTGACCCTTGTTCCCGCCAAGGGCATCTACAATGGGCATGTGAAGCTCTGAATAGGACCATTGAGCAGTGGAAGAATGTGGTCTGGTTTCATCAATCACATCTTTCACATCATGTGGATGGAAAAGAGATGTCACCATGACTTCACCATGTGAAGAAGGCAAGCTGTTCAAGGCAGTGTGATGCTCTGGGTAACGTGGGTCCTGTCACTCATGCGGATGCTGCTTTGACATGTACCACCTACTTAACTGTTGTTGCAGACCACGTACACCCCTACATGGCAAAGGTATTTCCTAATAGGGTATTCCCTCACTCAACTGTGTTACTTACATAGAGTAATTATTCCAAGTGTATTCGGAGCTGTTCTGGTGGAATAAAGGGGACCTACACAATATTAGGCAGGTGGTTTTAATGTAATAAAACAGGATGTTGATGAATGGTAGGTGTACTTCATGAAGTGGATCAGTGTATGTGCATCAGTGCATCGAAAAGGGTCTACCAATATATAATCTATAATTCCAACATTGGTCATTAGTTATAATGACATTTTCTCATTTATCACTGCGCTCTTAGCTCTCACCCCCTGACGATGCTCCAGCTGTTTGTGTAGGGTAACATGCAAAGCTCTGGCTCGACCGGCTCAGCAGGCTGCCGAAGAGTGCCCCACTTTACTCATGCCGTGGAAAGGTCAGGGCATCTTGTTAGCAGCCTCCAAGCTACATCTTCCTGACAGTAATAAATAAACTTGACCAAAATAGGAATGACACACAACAGAAACACACCAGGGACATCGGTAGCAGATCACTGGCCAAGGTCAAAATTTATGAGCATTTTTCACTGTGAAGTGATCTGTGGTGTTTGGAAGATGTCAAGCCTCAGATGAGAACCACAGTTCTCCTCTTACTAACAAATTGTCAGTGCCTTAAGGACACAAACTTTAACTCACCTCTAGTTGGCATGTGCAACTACAACACTGAACTTGCCACTGTCATCCTTTTAAACACAGGTCCCCAACAATTGATACCAGTCTGTGAGTCATTTGGTATCGCACAAAAGCACAGAACAAATATATTTTATTATTGGTTATCATAGTCTGAAAGATCCTTTATTTTGAGGGAAAAAAAGAAACGTTTGTCTTGGTCACGTGAAAAAAAATTAGTGTACAAAAATGAGTAAAAAACAAATGCACTTTGGTATATGCATACCTCGGAAGAAAACGTCAAATACAAGAAAAATGAAGATTATAGGCTGGCTAGGACAAAAAACTAGCAGAACACTCGCAGCTTGCTGTGGTTTGACTCAACTCTCGCTCATTAAAGTGTGTGCAACTACACGATTGAGAAAACCAGTCATATTTTGGCCTTGTAAAACTGAAAACATGGCTCGCATGTAAAGCAAGCTCCATTAAACCAGTCGTTAGAAACCTCCCACACAGCTTGTCCGGGAGTTCAGCTCATTAAAGCAGCAGCAGGTAATTTGTATAAAAATAAATGACATATTTGCTTAAACTGTCACTGTGTCCTGACAGTAGAACATTAGAGAGATAATTAATGACAAATTTGAGCTCCTCTGGCTCCACCTAGTGCTCCTAGTACCATTTACAAGAATGCACCACACCCATACCAAAACAACCAATCAGAAACCAAGAGCAATGTGCACAGTGTCTATCACTGTTCATGCACACACTACAGGCAGCCGCTCTTGCCTTCCCCTGCGTCTCAAAGGATTCAAATCCAATGTCTGCATCCACGTCTCCTCTGCCAGGAGTGCAGCGGGGAGGGAGTGAAAGCATGGGACGTATCTTCTTACCTTCTTCTCAATCTACTGACTGCAGCTTTAAATCAGTGGGCTCATCAGTGCAGGACAGGTTAGGAGACATGTCCTCACCCTCATCCCTCCCCCAACTCACAACTGGACTAGAGAAATGGTTTAATTACGCTGCTGATCCCTCAGGGGGGAATGACACACTGGTTCCTCAAACTGTCTGTAAAGCAATGGCCAACAGAGCTGACCATATAAAAACTACTGTCCAAAAAATGGCCTTCCCTTACAAACCCTGTTAGACGGACTGCTAAAAATCTAATGTAAAAGTCTAATGTAGTAGTTTGTCATTGAATTCACAAAGTGTTGAAGAACCAGTGAGTCAGGTGTGCTGGAGCAGGTAAAACTCAGGACAGAGAGACTTGAGAACAAAAACTAAGACTAAAGATCTACTACAGTAGTTACTTCTCAACACTTAACTGTTAATAAATACTGAAAAACAAGTTTGGTGTAAAGAAATCCTATTACTAGTTTACTCAAAGCTGCGTAAAAAGCATCAACATGCCATATTAACTGAGGCTCCAACATTTAATTGAGAATGGCCTTTTACATGGGTATGTATTGGCTGTTTGATGAATGAGATATTGAAAAGTCAGATGCAGCCATATGGATGAAATTTCATGAAACACAGGCTGGTGGAGTGCTATATATGCTGCCCCATAAACTGTGAGTAACTGGAGTCATACCTGCCATACAGACCATCATTTTTAGCAAAACGGTTGGTGAGCCATTGCCCACAAAGCAGGCTTCAAGGAGCAATGGGATGATTTTGTAAATCCCTTGGTACAAGAACACTGCCTAACACTTGTTTGTCACCACATCTTCATAAATCTTCATAAATCCATTTATGCTTTGCTTATCTAGCAGTTTTTATGTGCAATAAACAGCATTGTATTAAAATAGTATAGAAAAAAAATATGTTAATAGAAGTGAAATGATGACTTATGTTTCCAGAGTAGAAACAAAGACAGAAAACACAAACAATTCTTAACACCCAGTGCCAAATAAAGCACATCCCCATTAAAAGAGCAGTTGTTTTAATTGAACTGTTGTGTCTAACACCTGCTAATGACAGCACAGTGTCTGATTAATAAATGCAGGGGCAGCAGCATGTGGTGCTGCTTCAGACAACATGAGCTGACAGTGAACAGAGCACAGGTTAGTCTCTCAGTGACCCCTCAACATGTTTTGCCTGGTCTCAGCAATCCACCCATTAACCTTTATTAGAGCAGGGGTGAAACTCAGAAGAGAGCTAAAGGAGAGGGCACATTCACCCTCATTTTCTAAAGAGGCTTTTTATGGAAGAAATAATTCCTTTAGCTTAGCTTAACTATTGACGATTTTCCACTGGCACAAGGAACACAAACAAACGTTTTTCCATTACAAATAAAGCGACCCCTACCCGAGCCGTCCACGCCCTGACAAGCCAACAAAGTACAAGCATGACTGTCTGTTTGGACTGAACATACATTTCAGTAGGAATTTTCTATGACACTAACAAAACAAATGTATCTTTAACTAACAATTGTGAAGGTGATCCAGGACTAACAAGTCAGCTGGGTTCAGTTTTCCTCACAGTGATAAAGACTGCAGAGAAAAACTGAAAAAAAAATTGAACAAGACTAGATATAATAAATGACCACAATAACAAAAGCAGCTCTGACAGAAATACGTTTTTCATTTTTTGGGGAAATGTTTGTACAGAACCTTTTTTAAACTTGTATTGTATTTTCTATAGAACCCAGTGAACAAGCCAAGTCACTGTTCTTGTGATGTCACAAAAACAAACAAACGAAAAAACGTATGTATTTATGTTCATCAATTCAGCCTCTAGCAGTTTGGCCCCGCCCATTCACACTGAAGTCATAAGGAGTGTTTCAGTCCGGACTGATATTGAATAATATCAGGGCAGCCAATCAGATCACAGTTATTTTACATCGAGCAGTCAAAGTCGCAGGGACAAAAATAGGTTACAAAAAAGAAAGAGAAATTGGAAAATAGCTAATGATTTTTTCCAGTCTTAGCATATAATATCCTAAAGAATAAAAAAAACGGCATGAAAAATGTAGGGCACGGGCCCCTTTAAGAGTGTAGACAGCTGTATTCTGAGAAGTAGCTTAAAATGAATCCCATCAACTGATATGCAAGGACAAAATACAGCTGTCAGAACCCATCACATCAACAAGAAATCCTGAGTAGCCAGCCACAGAGGAAGTTGTGGCCTATGGCTATGACAGCCCTTGTTCTCACCTGTGGCAGTGTAAACAGTCCAGCAGGAAAACTGACAGATCTCAAGAGTAGGGAGGCTGTAGGTTTTAAAAATAGACTGGATCTGATATAAGCGCTAGAAAACATATCAATAAATTTAACCGCTTGCTACGTGATGATAATGCATTATATCAACTCACAACAGATGCTTCTATAAGGCCGTAGTCCTGCAAAGTGTAATGTTCCTCAAATGGACCATACCTACATCAACTCAGCAGCTAAACAGTCTAATTAGTTTAATTTAGTCTTTTTACCAAGGAAGGTATAACATTTACAATACTGGGACCAGACTGCACAGGACGAGGTCTAACCATTTAAGGGTCGATAGCCTACACTTTTATTGTTATTATATTTTTTGGACTTCCCAAAGTTCAGCACATATGTGACTTTATATATAAAACCAAGTCATAATTCACTTTTAAATGACCACTTTTCCACCTCCCTTTATTCCATAGAATTAAATGTATATAAGCATGTATATGAGTTTATATGGGTAATGTATACTTATGTAATGTGTCGTGCATAATTATTTTAAATATGCAATTGATCTTTAAATGACCACAATCCCACCTCCCTTTATTCCACAGAATCAAATGTATATGTAAAATGTAATGGAACTATACTTATATGTTTTAATTACTGTGCCTTTAAAATCGACACACTCAGATAAGCTCTGTTCTGTGTGGCTGTTCTTAATGTGCCCCAAGCATTCTGTGCTGAAACACTCCTTATAGTTTTAACATTAATGGGTGGAGCTAAACTGTTACAGACTGAATAGGAAGATATGTGTAAACGTTTTTGTGACATCACAAATGCAGTAAATTCAAAATGGGCTGCTTTGCAGGGTTACCTATGTGGATCATACAGATTAGGGAGTGGCTGGTACAGTTTGAAACTTTAACAGTTTATGTACTACATTACACTCCAAGCAGATGGGCCCTTTAAACATAAAAGAAGACAGTTTTGAGTCTCTAAAACCAAAGAGCAACATTAAAAATACTCTAAATCTGGCAACATGTTCATTTATCTTCTTGTTAGAAGAAAAAGAATCACATGCCTTGCCCACACATTTGTCTCGGGACGTCGGAAACTCTTACTAATTCTCCGAGATATTTGGCAGCGTTCGCTCAGAAAACTCCGTGTCCACTGAGCCAGGCCCATCTCCGAGCGATGGAAAATACCACCCAGCAAGCAGCGGATTCTTATCAGGAAGACTGATGTGGAAAATAAGTTCTCTATAAAAAAATATTTTGAGAGTGGTCTCATCTGATAGCAATCTCGCTCCCGTGTGTTTGGAAAGACTCCAACCTGAAGATGAGATTTCTTAAAAACAGGATACTCAATAGAACATTCTATTAGTAGTGGGCTCATCAGGTATAAATTATGGTCCTGCAGCTTTGGATCCAAACGATCCACAGAGATCAGACCATTAGTTTTATTACAAATGAGGTGGTGTCTTTATTTCCAAGCCAATTGCTACAGCAAAAGTGCCATCAAAGTAAATGACTATTCTGCACTCTCCTATGTGAGTAAATGGGAGTTATGAGAGTTATACTTCCATCTCTCTCAACAAATCCAAGAGTCATGCTGCATATGCCTTTACAAATAGGCCTTTAACCGAACCACCACTTCGCTCCTTGGTGATCACTGCTCATCATTCAAACCTGAAGCTGTTCCTCTCCAAGGTGCTCTGACTTATTCTTAACCAGCAGGGCAGTTAAACTAGCCACTGCGCAGCAGTCCTGGGAGTCTGCACATACAGCAATTAACAGCAACATTTGCATTTGCCATTTCGCACTCCTGGGTCATTATAGCATCTGTCCTGTGGTGTCGCTTGCTAATTATGATTCACCACATGGGCATCATGATGCTACATTTCAACTGAGCCAGCAAACATCAGCCTAAAGTCCTTCTGTGCTACGTGAACTCCGTCCTCTGTGCGAACAAACAAATGGAAATCCATAGTAATTCCTATCTGAAATTTTTACAATTTTCCAAATACACCAACAGTCAAAATTCTTTACCACTTATCCATTTATTATTGTTAAGCAATTATAAAGCTGTTGAGCAAACAACTATGCAGGGTGTCCTCAAGTTACGGCAGAGATCCGTTTCCATGGCAGTGATGTAACCCAGATTTGGGTGAAAATCGAAATACACCCTAGACTAAGTTAATAACCTATCCTAACACAGCTGTAAAATCTAGAACATAAAAACACAACTAAGACACAGAGAAAGAAAAGATGTTACGGCGTATTCCGCACATTCTTCCTCCACGCGCCATTAAACTCAAATAAAACCTTCAAAACACAAAAATAATGTGTAACAGAGAGTGTCTGACATCCTATTAACTGGTTGTGTGCTGATGCGGAGTCAAATTTTTATCTTAAAATGCACTTGTTAACTGTTCCTCACTTAATAGCTCATTTGAATCGTAAAAGGGGTATCTGCAGGCCATCAAGAGTAATCTTCTAGCCAATGAGTCAACATGGGGAGAATCCTGGTACTGCGCAATAAACTTGTCCCTTCAGCTCAGAAAGTCATTACTATACATTAGGTCAGCACGGTGCGTGATATACACACACAACACACACACAGCTAAACAAAAATAGCTGTAAAATGCATGAGAATTCCACCACCTGTGCCAAAAAGTGCACTGCCAAAACCTTATGTGCTAAAAGTAGTGTTTTCACATCTGTTCCTTCATTTTTAAGGTTACACCTGTTCATTTGATGGATCAAAGCTACAGGGCATCCTCTGGAAGTGAACTTGGAATACACAATCCATTTCTAACAAGACAGCCACTTCGTAAAACACATTCTATTGTGAAGGGTTTCTGGGCCGAACACTTCTGATCTGGTCCAGAACCTTGTCTGAACAGTGCTGGAAAAATGCAGGCCCATCAGGCCAAGGGGGGGCTGGGTGGAGTGATGGGAGGGCGGTGTCTGAGAAGCATTCATGGCCTCCTTTCACTCATGAGTGAGAAGGATCAAAGGCATGGCCCTCTGCTGGTGCTCCGATAGCCGGCTGTCTGATCCAGCACCCTGCCCGAGCAGTTCATCACTCCGTTCATTCCTAATATTCTTACGTGAGTGGAAGCTAGAATAGATCATGTTGTCTCTGTGAATTCAGGGCAGGTCACCGCATTACATTTTTCATTTTAATTCATACTACTTATCTTTCTAACACTTTCACTCAAATATACAGCCCCCCAACCCTTCAACCCATCTTACAAGTTGTAAACCAGTCAAGAATATTTGGTGCCTTGCTTCCTTAGTTTTGAACTTCAGCTACAAGGCCAATGTGGCTAACAAGTAAACGAAGTGCCTTATCACCAATCAGTACTGCACAAACTGCCAGTGCAGGTGAAAAAGGTCATCCTTTACAGTTTACTGATTACTTCTCGCTAACTATAATAGGATTACTCAACCGATTACTTCCTGGAAAAAAGTAATTCCACTACTTATTCTTTACGTGGCCATTTTCCAACCTCTTTATCCAGAAGAATTAAATAGGCTGATGCCACTTTGCCTTTAAGACTGATAAAGGCACATTACAATTGTTCTGATTGGCTGCTCTGTATTGGGCTTCATTCAAAAAGTGCTACAGACTGAAACACTCCTTAAAACATCATAGATAGGTGGAGCAACATCTCTGCAGGTGGATTTGTTTTCATATCACAGGAACAGTTCATACAAAATGGCCTAAATTGCATATTATGTGGTGTTTCAACCAACAGTGATTACATTATTCACAAAACACCAGGAACACTTTCTTCATATTATGGGCCATTTAAAAATCCTAAAAATCTTGGGAAACAACTTTCAATTCAACTCATTACTGTATAAAATAATGTAAAGTATATTATAATATTTGAATGGTTCAACAACAACTAGAAATATGGGAAAATTAGACAACAGCTGCTTCCAATTCAAATCATTTCCTTATAAATAATGTAAAGTTTAATCCGTAGAGGGGGCTGTGTTCATTTGATTAGATTTTTCATAGAACTCTGTGGGCTGCAGCAACCTTGATTGATGAAGACACAGAAGCGCAAGGTTATCTGGACTGGAGGCCTGCTGAAGGTCACCTGAATGTGTGGGTCTCTGGAGAGATGAGAGTAAAAGAGGCTGTATAAGCTTAAGGGCACAGTGACCTGAAATCAGTGTGAACTCTGCAGAACCCCAGGTTAAAGATACTAATGCACTGCTGTCTGCAGCCCCGACCCACACATGGATCATCCCCTCGCATGTCCTTTGAGTAAAGAAGAAAAGTGTGTCCGTAACATTTTTTCAGCCTTTGCGACTGCACCAGTGTGCTCACGTCTCACGTGCATGACCATATATTAGCTGACAGTTAGCGGCCACCATTCTCAGGCCTTCTGTTTGCATCAAAGGGGGTAGCTGATAGCCTAGTGATTAGGGCATTCGCCCTGCGACCAGAAAGTCCGGGTTCGATTCCCAAGACCGCTAGGCATCTCTGAGGTACCCTGAGCAAGGT
>JBBPDB010151065.1:0-14302 GCA_037974465.1 Brachypetersius altus
CCAACACACTCAGACTCTCCTCAACATCCTCCTCCCAACACACTCAGACTCTCCTCAACATCCTCCTCCCAACACACACAGAGTCTCTCCTCAACATTCCAAAACACTCAGAGTCTCTCTTCGACATCCTGTGTGTGTGTATGTGTGTATCTGTGTGTGCATGTGTGTATCTGTGTGTGCATGTGTGTATGTGTGTGTATATATCTTTGTGTGTGTATCTATGTATGTATCTGTGTGTTTGTGTGTGTGTGTGTGTGTGTGTGTGTGTGTGTCTGTGTGCATCTTTGTGTATTACTTGGCTGAGGGTTTGATCTCCTGGCCGTTCTTCAGCCACTTCACCTCGGCATTTGGATCCACCACCTCCACCGACAGAACGATCTTCTTCCCTTTCTCCACCGAGTACGCAGACTCCAAACGCTTCAGAAATGCTGCACACACACACACACACACGCACACACACACACGCACACACACACACACGCACACACAAACACGCACACGCACACACAGATATACACACTCACACAGTTTAAAGTTTTATATAGATTCTCAATTGTTAACAATGATATTAGCCTTCGCTCTCTGTGTCTCTCTCTCTGTCTCTCTCTCTCTGTCTGTTTCTCTGTCTCTCTGTCTGTCTGTCTCTCTCTGTTGGTCTCACTCTCTGTCTCTCTCTCTGTCTGTTTCTCTCTCTCTGTCTGTTTCTCTGTCTGTCTCTCTCTGTCTGTCTTACTCTCTGTCTCTCTCTTTCTGTCTCTCTGTCTCTGTGTGTCTCTGACCTTCGCTGGTTTTTGGTTCCACTTCTTTCATTTTTTTCAGTCTCTTTAACATCCCCCTCAGGTCAGTGATTCCATATTCAAAGGCGATTTTCTCGTATTCGCTTGGGTGGGCGTTCTTCAGGAGCTCCCACACATCCTTCTCCTCAACTGTCGGCTGGGGCTTCTTCTTCCTGACACACACACACACACACACACACACACACACACATACATACATATTTTTATTGACTACATATAAAAAATGTTATTAACTCACTCCAGAACCTGCAGGTCTTTATTAACTCACTCTAGAACCTGCAGGTCTTTATTAACTCACTCCAGAACCTGCAGGTGTTTATTCTGGTTAAACTGAAAGGTGATGGTTAAGCAGCTCTAAATGAAAATGTGTGAAATAAAGCCAGTTTCCTTTCTAAGATGAGAGAATCCGTAATAGTGCAGGTCTGACAGTCAAATTCTAGACTGTCCTTTAACTTTAAATGCACTCATTACTGTTTCAGCACTTAATAGCTCCTTAAATATTTACATTTACAGCATTTATCAGACACTTTTATCCAAAGCGACTTCCATTCCCTACCTACAGGGGGCAGTCTCTCCCTGGAGCTACTTAGGGTTACGGGTGTTGCTCAGGGACCCAGTGGTGGTGCTGAAGGTAGGATTCAAACTCGTGACCTCTTGGGCCAGAGGCAAGTATCCTACCCACTGAGCTACCTCCACCCTACCTATCATCATCATTATCATCATATTAGGGGTCTTTTTGCAGCTCAGTAGTGATGAATAATAAAAATAGGATGTTTTCTGGATAGTAAAGGAAATCGGATGGTGAAATTACTGTAAATGTGTTTGTTAGTAAAGAATATTGAGTGTATTTGTAATAGGGAAAATAATGGTGACCTCTGACCTTTTAGTGGCCTTGAGCAGAGCACTGAAGTCGAGCTCTCCTTCATCCTCACCTGCATCACTGAACACACATACACACATTTACAGCATTTATCAGACATTTTTACCCAGAGCAACTTCCATTCCAGCTCGAGGTTAAGGGTCTTGCTCAGGAACCCAGTGGTGGTATGCAGAAGGCAGGATTCAAACCCATGACCTCTTGGTCCAGAGGCAAGTATCCTACCCACTAGGCCTCCATCACCCACACACAAGCACAGAAACACCTTGTTCTTCCACTCACTGGCCACTTTATTTGTTTTGGCATGTTGCTTACGCTAAGGCGCACTGCTAATGCCGACGTTTTTTGAGCATTTTCCTCCCAGAGGAGCCCCGTTTATCTAGGCTCCTTGTATCTTTAGACACTTTGCAGCCTGTCAGTAAAACCTTTTTTGTGTAATTTCATCTCCTCAGTGTGACAGAGATCCGACAGTCTGACAGGAAATATGATTTTTTTACCAACAACAAGGAGATTCAAATCAGAATATGAAGAAATTATTAAATTATCAAAATATGAAGCAATGGATAAAGACTTTGGCATGCAGTCACACACACACACAACACACACATACACACACTCTCTCTCACTCTCACACACACACACACACTCTCTCTCTCACTCTCACACACACACACACACACACACACTCTCTCACTCACACACACACAGACTCACGCTCGTTTGAAGGCAGACAGAAGGTCCTGCTGTTCCCCTCGTTCAGTGGCTAAAAGAAAAGAGTTTCATAGAACCATTTACTGCTAAAATATCTGCTAATTAATCATTTCCTGGGCAAAACTAAACATGCAGTTTATTAAACATGAACTACATAAAAGTGAAAGTTTAAAGAAAGATTACTGAAAAAAAAGAAACTTTTTGATAGAAGATTATTGTTCAGTAATAACCGAAAGGTTCAGAATGTTTACTGTGTAAAACTTTACTAAAGGTTTATTTAAAAGTAAAATAATTAAATGTTCCAGATAAAAGCAGCTATTTACTGAAAGTCAAAATAAATACTCGAGTGTTAACACCTGAGTCAACTGTTTTCTGTTTGGTGTGTGTGTGTGTGTGTGTGTGTGTGTGTGTGTGTGTGTGTGTGTGTGTGTGTGTGTGTGTGTGTGTGTGTGTGTGGGAAAAGCAGCAGAAGAGAATAAGAGTGGTAATCTTTACAGACATTCCATGTAAGCCCCCAAATGTACACACCGTCGGATATAATACTGTTTTAACGATCTGTATAAGGATAATGAAGGTTGTGTAAAGCTGGTACTTTGGGAAATGGCGGAGAGGTATGCATGATGAGGAGACCGGGTGGCATTTTATTGATGCTGTACATGCGAGAATGTATAAATATGTTGGTCAAAACGCAAAAAGTGTAAGCTATGAAATTACCACCAGATGGTTAAACTGTTCCATTAAAGTAATGTGATGGCGTACAGGGTAATATCAGGGTTTGATGGAAAGTAAGTGTAAAATAAGTTTTTTGGTTAAATCACCTATGAATATACACTGAAATATAAAATTGTGATTGGATGTGGTATGCTTATGAATGTTTTGTTCTCTCCTTTTAGTATCACCACTACCGTTTTGTTACTGGGTTTATTACTCGAAGCTTGGCATTTAATTTCCATGACTGAAGTTTGGGGCTAGTACTGCTGTACATTTTCCTGTTGATTCAATTTTGATAATTGTCCATGCTGGAGCAATTATTGCCAAGCCCAACTGGTTATTGGTATTTTGTGTCGTGTTTAACCAGAGTACGGTGAAGTTATAGGGGCCAGTGAGAAAACTTTTCATTTTCATTGTATTCTATACTGGAGAAAAGTGAAACTGTGACGTCCACAGAGCGGCCATTAGAGGCCGCAATTGAGATTTTGTTATGGAGACTTTTATTTTGATATTCTGTGTTCATGTTTGTGTCAGTGTTCACCCTGTCAGCTGTCTTGTGTTTAGTTAAGGTGATTGGGTTTCTGATTGGTTCGGGTCTGTGCGTGTTATGTATTTAAGTGCTGTGAATTCATGTGTGAGTTGCTGGTTATCCCTCACAATCACCCTATTCTCTCATGTCATAGCTGTATTTCTGTTAGCCCCTTGTGGCCTTTTGTTTTGTTAGATGTAGAGTCGTGTCGTTTGTATAATAAAACTCCATCTACTGGAACCTGCTTTTGTGCCTCGCCTCACTCCCGTGCACAGCTTGACGCGACAGAAACCAAGTACAGTTTTTGTTTTGCATTCTGTTTGTTTATGTATACCAAAATCACATTGTGATCTATCAGATAAAAAAACCCTAAAAAAGCATACTTCTTGTTAGCATGCCTTTTTAACCCGCCAACACTACCTTCCACTGAGATCTCGAAGGTACAGCTGTCACACTTGTCTTTGGCTGAGACCTCACACCTGTAACCTCCAGCATCACCTGGAACCACCTTCACCACCGTCATCTCATAAGTATACACCTGTAACACACACAAACACAAGCACACACACACACACACGGAGAAGAAAGAAATATTTCAACATTTCTGTTCTTCAACGGTCCTCTGTCTTGCTCCCTCGGTGGGTAGGGGGTTCCTCCCTCTCCCTATCACTCAGTATAACTGTTCTCTCTCTCTCTCTGGGTGGGGTCACACACCTTTGTGTTTCTGTCGTAAGTTTCTTTGAACTGCAGGTGTTTTCCTGCTTTGCTGCCAAGATCCATCCACTTTCCCTTCAGCCACTTCATGACCGGTTTCCTGACCAGAGTAGTCGAGTCCACCTTCGCTACAAATGTCACATCCTTACCTACACACACACAAACACAAACACACAAAATACACAAACAGCATAGCTGTGTAAACCATAATGCAGTGTCGTATTCTGTATTACAGTAAACCCATTCACACCGAAGCTATTAACCTGCTCAAAACAGTGCTCATTTACATATGGAAGGAAAAGCCTCTTTAAATCTGGAGGATAATGAGCGGCAGTTAAGGGTCGTATTTGGGTTGGATAGTCTGACTGCATAAGTAATCGTATTTCTGAAGTTTTATACATATATATATATGTTTTCTTAAAGCCAAAATGCTCATCTGAGCTTGTGTGGGATTTTGGAATGGTTCCAGCAGTAAAATATTCATAAAGTTTTTTGACTGGTCAATCAGGAGCGGTGTATTGATCAGTTGAAACTGATAATTACATCAGTCGAACATGGCTATGGGACAGGCAACACCCAGTATGCCAGATGGCCAGTCCAGCCCTGGGCTGAGACAACACCCAGATAACAGTGCTAGATAAAACTGCCCTGCCTGTAAATCAGATACTGGATATGGTGTGATTGTGTATGTGTGTGTGTGTATGTATGTGAGTGTGTGTGTAGTACCTGCTATGGCCACTACGTTGGTTGGTTTCTCCAGAAACAGACCACTCAGCTCCGTTTTCTCTGTGGACACACAACAGACAAGTGAGACACACACAGACAGATACACATACACAGATACACACACACATACACATACAGATACACACACACACAGCAACATAAGGTTTTTCCTTCCGTGAAGGTACCTGGTCCTGTTAACACACACACACAGTCGGTTACGGGTGTTAGCGGTGCAGATGTGGAACACAGGCCTGGGCTTCACTGTCAAGAACGGTTCTAATAAACGTTCCTCCAGGCTGATGGAGATTCACCCAAACATCATCACACACCCTCTGCTGTAATGATGTCCCATTGCGAGCATCAGGGCCTTCTCTGACCAGCACCATCTTTACAGGGATTAGTCCTCTTTCCCCCACGCTGCTGAGCCTCGCTCGGTTCTCCCTCGGTTCTTCAGGTACTACTGTTGTTGTTTACATTTACAGCATTTATCAGACGCTTTTATCCAAAGCACTTCCATTCCCTAACTACAGGGAGCAGTCTCCCTGGAGCCACCCAGTGGTGTCACAGAAGGTAGGATTCTAACCCATGACCTCTTGGTACAGAGACAAGTATCCTACTCACTAGACCTCCACTCTAATGTTGTTACTGTTAATAAACTGCAGCATATTTTAATGCACTGATTAGTTAGATGGGGTTGAATCGGTTCTGGAGAAGTTCGGTTCTTCTAGACTGTGGTAAATAAGGACCAGCCTGGCCATCCTGAGAGAACCTTACTAAGAGAATTTTGCTGAGAGAATTTTGCTCAGAGATCCTTGCTCAGAAATCCTTACTAAGAGAACCTTGCTGAGAGAACAGAGGAGAAAGAGGAGACCCTTGAGCTCAGAGATGGTTTTCTGGACCTTCATGATGAAGGTTCTCACACAGGCGTTACTGCTGACCATTTGTTCAGGACAGGTTTTATAGAGAATACAGAACATCACATACACACACACACACACACACACACATGTTCAGCAGGTGTGGAGAGCCTTGGGGCAGATACACCTCTGTCGTCCACACCTCAGTGGTTCTGATCATTCAGAACCCTGTTAGCTCCCAACTACTGAACTGGGATTTATGCTGAAAGTGGGTGGGGTTAAAGCGAAAATGACACTGAGGTTGTGGGAGTGGCTAAAGCAAATTGGGTGTATTTATTGACTAAAGTAATTACACTAATCAATAACTTTAATAAGGAATACTTAAAGTAATCTGACCAGAACCATAAAAGCACATTCACTGATTCAACCGGTGAGAAGATCAGAGGTTCATCTGCTCAACACTCAGGAGGAGGAACCAAGAGAAACCGCTCAGGATCTTCTCTTGAAAACAAACCCAGAACAGAAACACGCAGCTCAGCAGTTTCCTCTTGCTCTGAATGTAGGAGATCAGAACTTCTACAGCTCCAGGGATGGAGATACGAGATGAAGATGCTCCATCTGAACTGGGAAGTCGGAATTTCCTAGTATGTTCCTAGTAAGAAATTTAATCTGGAATTGCCCTCCGCCTCCCCCAGTATGGGTTTCTGACTAGGAAAGTTGGAGAAACCATAAGAACTTCATGAATCTGCTGGCCATCTGAGTGTTGATCTGCTGATCGTGTTCAGAGCAGGTGTGGAGTAACATTCTGACTGATCAGTGTTGACAACCATCTCCTACAGAAAGTAGCTGAAGTGAAGTTTACCCAGAAAGTTTCTAGATGTCGCTAGACCGGTATGGTCACATAAAATAGAGCCATGATCTCCGGTAGACAGAGCAGCGGTGGTTTAGGGGGGAATGGAATGCCGCTTTGTTCTGATCCCAGTCAGACTGTGTGGAAATGCTTAGTATCTCTGTGGGACCGTTATCTAGAAGAATGGACTGAGGATGTAAACCGTTACAAGAAAGTCACATCTGGAACATGTGTGTGTTTCTTGCTGTGTGGCAGGTCTGATCTCACCTCATTCAGGAGGAAAACTGTCCATTATCACTCGCTCACTTTCATTCTTTCTCTCTCTCTCTCTCTCTCTCTCTCTCTCTCACACACATTCTCTTGTATCTCACCAGGTTCCATTCCTGCTTCAGCTGGATTTGAACAGTAAAGGGTCTGAATTAGTCTCAGTGATGAACTTAATGAATGAGGAATGAATTAAATAAAAAAGAAGCAAAATAGGAAGACCATCTGAACATCTGGGCAGTTCAAACTAAGTAGAGAGTCAGTATTTTACTGCGCCGTGTACAGAGTCAGTATTTTACTGCGCTGTGTAGAGTCAGTAGTTCAGCACGCCGTGTAGATAGTTAGTATTTTACTACGCGTGTAGAGAGTCAGTAGTTTAGTGC
This sequence comes from Brachypetersius altus, assembly GCA_037974465.1. Classification (NCBI taxonomy): domain Eukaryota; kingdom Metazoa; phylum Chordata; class Actinopteri; order Characiformes; family Alestidae; genus Brachypetersius; species Brachypetersius altus. The sequence goes on from JBBPDB010151065.1 coordinate 7,420, forward strand.
ACCGTTTAGAGAGTCAGTAGTTTAGTGCACCGTGTAGAGAGTCAGTATTTTAGTGCACCGTGTAGAGAGTCAGTATTTTAGCCCGCAGTGTAGATAGTCAGTATTTTACTGCGCCATATAGAGAGTCAATATTTTACTGTGCCATGTAGAGTCAGTATTTTACTGCGCCGTGTAGAGTCAGTATTTTACTGCGCCGTGTAGAGTCAGTATTTTACTGCGCCGTGTAGAGAGTCAGTATTTTACTGTGCCGTGTAGAGTCAGTATTTTACTGTGCCGTGTAGAGTCAGTATTTTACTGCGCCGTGTAGAGAGTCAGTATTTTACTGTGCCGTGTAGAGAGTCAGTATTTTACTGTGCCGTGTAGAGTCAATGTAGAGAACATGAGTCCATTTGAAACACAGTCCTGTCAGATTTAGTGCTAATCAGAATCATTAAACTTTATTTGTCCTCCAGGACAAATAAATACTGATTGAAAATTAAAATGTGAATTATACATGTTTCCAGATAAACAAATAAAAAGGATTTCCGTACAAGTGTTTTCAGTTATCACACTAGTGTGTGACTAATAGTTCAAAGAAATAAAGAAACTCACGTTCTGGTGCTGCATCTGTGGCTGAAAAGGAACAAGAAAACGATGATCACCAAATAAATAATAATAATAATAATAATAATAATAATAATAATAATAAAACTATAAAAAGCTTTAGTAGTTTATAAGTCCCAGCAATAATAAACACGAATAGTAGTTAATACAATATTATAATTATTAGTATTAATAATGAAAAATAATAGCATTGTTATCGATAATGAGTGTTCGTGTTCATGCCGTATGCCTCTGTGGGCGAAGTTAGGTGTGAAAGTGGGTTCCGACAACACTGGGCTCCGAGCCCTGACAGTCCGTGAATAATGATCAGCTCTGTGATTGGGGCTGGAAGTGGGAGTGGCTAAAGCAGAGATTTGCATCATGTGGTGGAAGTGGGCATGGTAATATGAAGTTGTATTTCTGACTTGAAAAGTGGGAGGAGCCTCACTAAACCACAACTTTAAAATCTATTTCCCAGTTTAGGGGTGAATGGAACGCTGCCTTGTTCTGGTCCCAGTCGGACTGTGTGGAACCGCTCAGTATCTCTGTGGGACCTTTATCTAGAACACTGGACTGAAGATGTAAACCGATACAAGAACGTCACATCTGAAACGTGTGTGTTTCTTACTGTGTGGCAGGTCTGATCTCACCACATTCAGGAGGAAAACTGTCTATTCACACAGAAATCACAGTTTATCACATCTCTCACTCGCAGTGCGCCATGTAGAGTGTCAGTATTTTACTGTGCAGCGTAGAGTCAGTATATTAGTGCGCCGTGTAGAGAGTCAGTATTTTAGTGCACCGTGTAGAGGGTCAGTAGGTTAGTGCAATGCGTAGAGAGTCAGTATTTTAGCGCGCTGTGTAGAGAGTCAGTATTTTTGCGTGCCATGTAGTGAGTTAGTATTTTAGCGCACCGTGTAGAGTCAGTATTTTACTGCGCTGTGTAGAGAGTCAGTATTTTAGTGCATTGTGTAATCAGTAGTTTAGTGTACCATGTAGAGAGTCAGTACTTTACTGCACCCTGTAGAGAGTCAGTACTTTAGTGCACTGTGTAGAGTCAGTATTTTACTATGCCGTGTACAGAGTCAGTAGTTTAGTGCACCGTGTAGAGTCAGTATTTTACTGTGCCGTGTAGTCAGTATTTTAGTGCGCCGTGTAGAGCATCAGTATTTTACTGCGCAGTGTAGAGTCAGTATTTTAGCGCGCCATGTAGAGTCAGTATTTTAGCATGCCGTGTAGATAGTCAGTATTTTACTGCGCCGTGTAGAGAGTGAGGATATCACTGCGCTGTGTAGAGAGTCAGTATTTTGCTGCACTGTGTAGAGAGTCAGTATTTTGCTGCGCTGTGTAGAGTCAGTATTTTAGTGCGCTGTGTAGAGGGTCAGTATTTTACTATGCCATGTAGAAAGTTAGTATTTTACTGTGACGTGTAGAGAGTCAGTAGTTTAGTGCACTGTGTAGAGAGTCAGTATTTTACTGCACACTATAGAGAGTCAGTAGTTTAGTGCACTGTGTAGAGAGTCAGTATTTTACTGTGATGTGTAAAGAGTCAGTAGTTTAGTGCACTGTGTAGAGAGTCAGTATTTTTCAGCGCACTATAGAGAGTCAGTAGTTTAGTGCACTGTGTAGAGAGTCAGTATTTTACTGCACAGTGTAGAGAGCCAGTATTTTAACGCGCCGTGTAGAGTCAGTTTTTTAGCGTGCCGTGTAGATAGTCAGTATTTTACTGCGCCGAGTCGTGTCCGTATTTTACTGCGTTGTGTAGATAGTCAGTATTTTACTGCGCCGAGTCGTGTCCGTATTTTACTGCGTTGTGTAGAGAGTCAGTATTTTACTGTGCCGTGTAGAGTCACTATTTTACTGTGCCGTGTAGAGAGTCAGCATTTTAGCACGCCCTGTAGAGTTAGTATTTTAGCGTGCCATGTAGATAGTCAGTATTTTACTGCGCTGTGTAGAGAGTCGGTATTTTACTGCGTTGTGTAGAGTCAGTATTTTATTGCGCCGTGTAGAGCATCATTATTTTAGTGCGCCGTGTAGAGAATCAGTATTTTAGCATGACGTCTAGAGTCCGTTTTTTAGCGTGCCGTGTAGAGAGTCAGGATTTTACTGTGCCATGTAGAGAGTCAGTATTTTACTGTGCTGTGTAAAGAGTCAGTATTTTGCTGTATTTTGCTGCTATTTTGCTGTGTAGAGTCAGTATTTTACTGCACCGTGTAGAGTCAGTATTTTACTGGGCCTGTAGTTTAGTGCACCATGTAGAGTCAGTTTTTTACTGCGCCATGTAGAGTCAGTATTTTAGCACGCTGTGTAGAGCATCAGTATTTAGTGCACCATGTAGAGAGTCAGTAATTTACTGCACCGTGTAGAGAGTCAGTACTTTAGTGCGCCGTGTATAGCGTCAGTATTTTAGTGCGCCGTGTAGTCAGAATTTTATTGCGCCGTCTAGAGAGTCAGTATTTTACTTTGTCGTGTAGAGTCAGTATTTTACTGCTCCATGTAGAGAGTCAGTATTTTACTGTGCTGTGTAGAGTCAGTATTTTACTGTGATGTGTAGAGAGTCAGTAGTTTAGTGCACTGTGTAGAGTCAGTATTTTACTGCGCCGTGTAGAGAGTCAGTAGTTTAGTGCGCCGTTTAGAGAGTCAGTATTTTAGTGCACCGTGTAGAGAGTCGGTATTTTAGTGCGTCGTGTAGCGCGTCAGTATTTTTGTGCAGAGAGCCAGTATTTTAGCATGCCATGTAGATAGTCAGTATTTTACTGCGCCATGTAGTGTCAGTATTTTACTACGCTGTTTAGAGAGTCAGTATTTTGCTGCGCTGTGTAGAGAGTCAGTATTTTACTGCGCCGTGTAGATAGTCAGTATTTTACTGCGCCGTGTAGAGTCAGTATTTTACTGCGCTGTGTAGAGAGTTAGTATTTTTTTGAGCTGTGTAGAGAGTCAGTATTTTAGCGTGCCGTGTAGAGTCTGCTTTTTAGCGTGCCGTGTACAGAGTCAGTATTTTTCTGCGCTGTGTAGAGAGTCAGTATTTTGCTGCACCGTGTAGAGTCAGTATTTTACTGTGGCCTGTAGAGAGTTAGTAGTTTAGTGCACTGTGTAGAGAGTCAGTATTTTACTGCGCCATGTAGAGAGTCAGTAGTTTAGTGCACCATGTAGAGTCAGTTTTTTACTGCGCCGTGTACAGTCAGTATTTTAGCACGCTTTGTAGAGCATCAGTATTTTCGTGCACTGTGTAGAGTCAGTATTTTACTTTGCCATGTAGAGAGTCAGTATTTTACTGCGCTGTGTAGAGTCAGTATTTTAGTGCGCCGTGTAGAGCGTCAGCATTTTACTGTGCCCTGTAGAGAGTCAGTATTTTACTGAGAGTCAGTAGTTTAGTGCACCGTGTAGTCAGTATTTTACTGTGCTGTGTAGAGTTAGTATTTTAGTGCACTGTATACAGCATCAGTATTTTAGTGAGCAGTGTAGAGAGTCAGTATTTTACTGTGTCAGTTTTTTAGTGTGCCGTGTAGGTAGTCAGTATTTTACTGCGCCGTTTAGAGAGTTAGTATTTTACTGCGCTGTGTAGAGAGTCAGTATTTTGCTGCGCTGTATAGAGTCAGTATTTTACTGTGCTGTGTAGAGAATCAGTATTTTACTGTGCCATGTAGAGAGTCAGTAGTTTAGTGCACCGTGTAGAGAGTCAGTATTTTACTGCACTGTGTAGAGAGTCAGTATTTTACTGCACTGTATGGAGAGTCAGTATTTTACTGCACTGTGTAGAGTGTCAGTATTTTAGCGCACAATGTAGAGAACATGAGTCCATTTGAGACACAGTCCTGTCAGGTTTAGTGCTAACCAGAATCAGTAAACTTTATTTGTCCTCTGGGAGGACAATTAAAATGTGAGGTAAAACTCCTTATACATGTTTCCAGATAAACAAATAAAAAGGATTTCCGTACAGTGTTTTCAGTTATCACACTAGTGTGTGACTAACAGTTCAAAGAAATAAAGAAACTCACGTTCTGGTGCTGCATCTGTGGCTGAAAAGGAACAAGAAAACGATGATCCCCAAATAAATAAATGAATAATAATAATAATAATAATAATAATAATAATAATAATACAACTATTAAAAATAATAATACAGTTATAAAACACTTTAGTAGTTTGTAAGCAATAATAAACACGAATAGTAGTTACTACAATATTATAATTTTTAGTATTAATAATAAAAATAATAGCATCATTATCCCTAATGAGTGTTAGTGTTGCCTCTGTGGGTGAAGTTAGGTTTGTACAGGTTTACATTTTAGCATATTAATAACACACACACACACACACACACACACACACACACACACACTTACCTTCACCATTGGCTGTGAAAGAGAGAACAGTAGGAAAGGTCAGTAAAGGTCAGTTCCAGGCTCGTCCTGTTGGGTGGTGTGTGTGTTCTGTGGGTGGAAACTATTATCTCTCTGATTAAACGTCCTGCACACACTGTTCTGTCCACAACAGGGATCAGCATGGGCTCTCTGACCTGTCTGCAGCTACACAGCCCCACACCTAGCAGGGGGCGCTGCACTGTGTGTTCTGATCCCTTTCTATCAGAGCAGCAGGAACTTCTTTGTTTGTTCTTCAGTAGATCTACTATGGCAGTGGTTCTACGGTCTGGGCCCCCCCTTAGGGGGGCGCTAGAGATCGCAGGGGGTGCGCACAATTTTATCTGCACTGAGGTTACCAAAATTATATTTGTACGCATAAAATTAATAAAATCCCAATGTCTGAGAAATGTTAGTGTGCATGTGTATAAGAATAAAGAATAAAAACCTACAACCTCTGTTTATTTTGTAGTCACTTTATTATTTTTGTGTGTCTATGCAGGTAGGAGTTGGGGTTGGGGGGGCCTGGCTTGTCTTGGACACAGGCAAGGGGGGCTTTGAGGAAAAAAATTTGTGAACCACTGCTCTCAGGACCATCAGAGAACCTCAGGAGTCAGAAACCCTGTCGCCGGTTCTCCTTCTTTGGTTCTCTTTTGGTAGGCTCTGATTGCTGCACACAAAGAACCCCCACAAGACCTGCTGTGTTTAGTCGTCCAGACTTCACAGTTTGGTTCTTCTCAAAGTGCCTCAGATATGTTTGCCCATTGTTATGCTTCCAACATCAAACCGACTGTTGTTTGTGTGTGTACAAAGAAAGAGAGAGAGTAACACATTAAGTGTGTGTGAGATATAGGCTATTTATTCCCAGCCTTATGGAATCACAGTCTAGCACCAGTAGCTCGGGGAGAACCCTGGGTGGGGCTTGGAGACCGGACCAGACCCGGGGTGGTGCGGAGCGGACTGGGACGCCCCGTCTCTGAGGTCTGTGTTTAAGGGCATGGGCATGTAAATATAGTCACATTCTGTCAGATCCTCATGCGTTCCAACCCTCGAACCCGACACCACATCAAGAGGGACACCTAATCGGTCCATTGACCTTCAGACTGAAGCCTTTTCCTCCTCCAGCTTTGCCGCGTTCCTCTTCACGCCCGGAAAAACCAATTATCATAAATAACAGCACCCCCGCAGTTGGGCGGTGGGGGGTGGGGGGGTATTTACGGTGCATCACTGCGGGGTTTATTTCTGACCTATGCAAGTAATTTGGAGCACATTTTGGAACGTACAGCTCTGTGCTAAAGGTCTTGATCCCTTTTCATGTCTTTATAATTTACTTCGAATCTCCTGTTGGTGTAAAAATCCTATTTTCTGTCAGATAGTCTGATCTCAGACCAGTTGAGTGCCGGCTGTTCACCCTGTCACTCATGGTAAACCAGCCCAGCACTCTCAAATAAACACCCAGATTTTCTCTCTCTCTCTCTCTCTCTCTCTCTCTCTCTCTCTCTCACACACACACACACCCTGCGAGTCGAATTACAGCCCACATTACACTCAGATGTAATCCTGCGTTTTATTCCTGCTAATGCTAATCATATTACTGCCCCCAGATATTTCTCAGGTCTCTAATGAGATGCCATTCCAACCACACACACACACAGGCGGCATTGAGTGTGTGAGTGGAATGTTGGAGGAACGTTCTCCAGCTCCATTAACTGGTTCTTCGGAGAATCCTGCTGTGTGTGTGAAGTGCTTCTACATATTTAGGGCTGAACAAGGACTTAGGAGCAATTAGAGAGGAGAGCTCACATAACACACACACACTCACACACACTCACACACACACACTCAAACACACATACACTTACATACACACACACACACACACACACACACACACACACACACACACACACACACACACACACCTTCGATTCTGCTGATCA
>JBBPDB010151123.1:0-14298 GCA_037974465.1 Brachypetersius altus
AAAGCGCTCTGGATGAGTCATTTGAGACAAAAAATAAATAGCCCAATATTCGACCCAAAAAAAATGTCGACCAATTTTCATATTCGATTACGTCGAATACTCGAATAATCGCTGCAGCACTAGTTACAGTACTTGTAGACTGGAGGACTGCTGTGTTTGGGGAGGGGTCAGTTTGTGATCTGACTGTCCTGAACCTCTTTCCAGAGGGTCAAACAGATGATAATCTGGGTGTGCTGTGTGTAGGGATGTCACGATTATAGATTTTGATGGCACAATTATCGTCTGGGAAATAATCATGTTTTCACGATTTTCACAATTATCACAATCACATTTTTACCTTTTACCTTTTATTTAATTTTATTTATTTTACCTTTTATGAACTCCCATATGGCAGAATTCAGTCGCTTCTTTGTTGAAATAAAGCATATTCAGTTTTTTTCCTCTGTGGTCAAGCGAGCCGTTATTAACTGATTGAGTGTTTCTAGTAGAGGTCGACCAATATTTCGGGCTGATATTTAGTGATTTTTACAATACCAGCATTTATACTTAGTCAGTGTTAAATAAATGGTATCATGTGTGGTATTTTACAGAAACAGAGGGCAAATAATTATTGGCCAAAAAAATATCGGCAGCATATATCGGCCATTGGCTGACCCTGACTTTTATCGTGGAAACCGGTTAATCGTGACATCTATAGCTGCGTCTCTGATAATGCTTTCGCTCTGAGGTAGCAATCATTGATTTCATTCATGCCTTTCCTGATGATTCGCTTAGCAGCCTTTGCTACATGTAGATCTTTTCATTCTACAAATGTGCAGTACACCACACAGTCAGGCCACAGGACAGGATACTGCCGACAGCACGGTTGATTAAAAGCTACAGAAGACCTGTCTCAGCTTCCTGAGAAAGTACATTAATGGTTGAGCTTTTTCCACCAAGTGAGGGGTTTCAGGAGACAATGTGAGGATCTCTGTCATGTAGACTTCCAAGAACTCAAGGCTCTGCACACATTCCACTGCATCACCAAGGATGTGAAAGGGGGGGGTTCTTTGTCTTTTGTACTCCTGAGGTCTACAAAGCTCTCCTTTATCTTGCTGGTGTTTAGGATCAGATTGTTGCTGATGTACCACAGTGCAAGGTGTGCCACTTCCGTCCTGAGGGGTGGTGGTGGGTCTCTGGAGGTAATGGGTTCGAATCCTACCTTCTGCACACCACCACTGGGTTCCTGAGCAAGACCCTAAACCCTGGTCCAGACGCAAGTATCCTACACACAGTTGATCCAGGGAGACTGCCCCCTGTAGTTAGGGACTGGAAGTTGCTTTGGATAAAAGTGTCTGATAAAAGTCGTGAATGTAATTCATCGTCATCTGAGATTAGTCAACTACTTGGCTGTCATCAGCTAATTTCACAATTGTAATTGGTAGGTGTATGAGGGTGCAGTCATGTGGGTGAAGAACAATGGGCTGGATTAGCGTGGAAGAGACCTGTTTTCCCAAACCTGACACTCTGTGGTCTGTTGTCGAAAAAGGTTTATTTGTCAGTTTTTTGGGGGGATTATGGTGTTAAATGCGTAACTGAAGTCTACAAACAGCTCTTGTAAGTGTTTGGTTGTGTGGAGTAGGATAGAGCTGTGTCAAGTGCCATCCAGGCAGCATCATTTGTGCAGCAGTTGGCTCAGGAGGTAAACTGGTGTGTATCCAGTCCAGTCTCTCCAAACACCTCATGATTTATGGTTAAGAGGAACAGGCTGGTAGGTGTTCCGACACTACAGACTTCTCAGGCACTGGGACGGTGGTGAATGTTTTGAGGTGTGTTTTTGTGATAAAATATTGAAGGTGAACGACTGGAAATGAAATGAATGGAAGAATGGTCTTAACTTTTGCACAGTGCTTTACATCAACATTTCTGACACTGTGTATCAGCCTCTGAAGTTGAACCAATACAGCAAAAATAAATCAACACATAAAAACATTTTAATATTGGAAACAACTGGTTTAAAATAAAAGTCTTGGATTAAAAAAAAGGAAGTTTGTACTAGGGTTAGGGCTGCACCATGTTAGGAAAACATACAATATGCAATAATGTTGTTGATATCACATGTGATAAGTAAAAATTCAGCTTTTAGAGTGTTTTGCTGGATTTGCTGGTAACATAGAATCCAGACGCTGACTAGTCTATGCAGAAAAAAATTTTATGCAATATTTCCATTCCAACATATTTTTTTTTTAAAGAATTTACTTACAGAGCATTTTAATGCCTCCCATGAAACATTTGAACCACTAAACATTGTTCCCCAATGCGTGTAGTTGAGTTAAACTACATTGTTATAGATTGTTCTATTTGCTATTTCTTCTGGCTAAGAGTTTACAATAATTTAATATGTTTACATTTAAGATTTAAAATGATTAAAAAATTATTTTCAGATTTTTTTCAACAGTCACTGTAGGACACTATGCAATTTAATGTACCGCGTCTGTGTGAGTAGTCATGTAAGTATATGTGTGTCTTTCTGTGTGCACACTTGTGTAAGTATGCTTTATTATGGCAAGTTCTTTGCTAGGAAAACCAGCATGTTTACTTTGCTAGGCTTGAAACAGGTTACGATATTTCCTGATGTGCTAAAAATTCTCTCTGAAGGTGAAGTAGTTGCAGGTATGCAGAAATGCTTCCTGACTAGTTGACTCAGCTGTGGGTAGCTGTCCTGGGTGAAGAGTTCTGGAAAAACACCATTTATCGCAGTTCAGTCAGTCTTTCGCCATATGTATATTGCGCATATTAATATCGCGATGACGGTAAATTTGCGATATATTGTGCAGCCCTAGTGTGAAGCAGGATAGAGCTGTGTCAAGTGCCATCGAGACAGCATCATTTGTGCAGCAGTTGGCTCGGGATGTAAACTGGTGTGTGTCCAGTCCAGTCTCTCAAAACACCTCATGATTTATGGTTAGAGTAACAGGTTGGTAGGTTTTCAGACACTACAGACTTCTCAGGCACTGGGACACTGGTGAACGTTTTGAGGTGTGTTTTTGTAATAAAATATTGAAGGTGAACGACTAGAAATGAAATTAATGGAAAAATGGTCTTAACTTTAACACAGTGCTTTATATCAACATTTCTGACACTGAATTTGCTTCCCCCTGCAAGAGCTTTATGATAAGTAAATGAAAGAAACTGAGGTCCAGTCATTTGTACCACTTTGTATCAGCCTCTGAAGTTGAACAAATACAGCAGAAATAAAAAAAATATATAAAAACCTTTTAACATTGCAAGCATCTGGTTTAAAATAAAATTCTCCGTAATAAAAGTAAGTTTGTACATATTACAATTTATGGTAAAATTTGTTTTTAGTAAGATAAACAATCCACATCTTAGGCTCTGCTATAGAAACTTGGTTACCTCAACATTTAGAAAATCAGAATCTAACCAAACATTCACTTGAATATCAGAAGATGGTGAGTTCAGACCCCAGGCCTCTTAAAGCTTAAGAGGATTATTTAGTTCCAGGTATCCCTAATGTGAACATCCAAACTGAATCTAAAGTAACTGTTCCCTCATTCATTGTTTCCTGTGTCTTATGCCATAAAAGATGGAAACTGTGTCACAAAGCAAGAGGTGTAGTAACACTTAAACTCAATTTCAACTATCTTTAGTCTCTGAAAGGTAAAAAGACTAAGCACAAAAGTAAATTAACTAAACAACACAGCAGTGAGTACTATAGCGAAGGTCCAACACTACTGAACCATAAAACACTTAGACCATAAAAACGTATAATTCCAAACAACATTCAGAGGCTTTGTTCCTTAAAGCTCAAACAATGCAACAAAAAAACTGAGCAACAGAAACTGAATTAACTACTGCGTTTGTCTCAGGAACGCACACCTAAGTAACACAAACAAACATGCGTAACAGATTACTAGACTTCTGTAAACTACTACCATCACTCATGCATGGGCTCAGTTTCTATCAACTAAGTTTACACAAAATAAGTCCATGTGAAAATTAAAAAAACGATTAGAAATCCTGGTTATGCTTGGTTACCCTTCACCATTCAGAGGTTTCCTTTTTAAATGTGTCTGAGCTAGCCTAGATTCTGTTTGCACTTTGATCAGCCTGAACACCACATTGTTCCAACTGTAAAATATTAAAAGGTTTGTATGATATGACATGAGTGTTTGGGCTATAACGATACACTAAACCCACGATTCGTTTCATATCATGATTCTTTTGGCAGGTGGTTGGGTACCAATCGAGACGCCATTTTGTTTCAAGTCATCCTCATGTTTACCACAGAATTATGAATCCATAAACAATTTCGATTACGATTCTGGTTCCAATCCCGTTTAATTGATTCTGGTTCTTATCGATTCCCTATTTCGATTTCACAAAGATAAACATTTTTTGTTAAAAAAAAAAAAGAGGACAAATGTTTAAATAACAAACAAACTTTATTCAGAATGCTTCAAACCAAACAGTCAACTGATTTATAGGTATAACCAGTTAGCCGCTGTTCTAGTGTTAAGAACCGATTTACAGAACTGAAATAAAAACAAACCGAGTGGGTCCCTGCTCTGGGTATTTTTGAATCGGTTGTTATTTAGAACCGAATTTCGGTTCCCATCCCTAATAATGCCACAAACAAAGACTTCAGAGGACATCAGAAAGAGCTACTGATGTTCTTCATGCTTGAAAAGGTTACAATCCAGTCTTTTTGGTTTAAAGGTGCCATGACATGAAAATTTGACTTTATGGGATATATTTTTTACATTAATACGAATTCTCCTAGCCAGCCTTGCAGTGGCTAGAAATGGTGATAGCTTCAATTGTCCTGCTCTGCTGTTGAGAGAACAACAGCTCAGATGGCCCCCATTGTCATGATTGCCCACCCAGAGAATTTCTCCCCTAAAAATTTGCTACATCGACAATCAATGCAAACATGTGTGAGACCGCTTTTTCTAGAGACATCACGGCTTGTAAACGAGTGAAGCACTGCAGTTGCTCGGTGCTTAGACATACAAATGAGCAAAAGTGTATTTTTGTTTTGTTCCTTCAGGTGAGCCTCTGCAGAACCAGTGGGTTCATTTTATTTTCTCTGGAAATCCTAAAGTTTTGTCTGCGCCAAACATTTCAACATACAGATACAGAGCTGGACTTGCTGAACGGCTGAAAATGAAGTCTGGATCAGTTCCAGCTCTCCTTGGCTCAGCTACACACCTTGGACAAGTGAGTCAACTTAAAGCTATATAATTTTGTTGCTTTGCCGTATATGAACAGCTTACTGCTCAGTTAACAGGCTACTGTTGCAAATGTAAAGGTAGATAGCATCTGGTATGTGTGTGAACACATTAACTTGAGTGTTGTACTTCTTTGTTATTTGGATAATCACGTTTCTGTTGGTGTTATGGCGCACACGATATCTGCCTTTCCCCTACTGAAAGGAAAATGAGTGAGTACGCTGACCCCTCCCCCACCCTCCACCTTGCCCCGCCTCTGTCCTCCTCATTATCATTTAAAGCTACAGACACAGAAACTGCGTATCCTCGGGAAATCTCATTAAAAAGCATTAAAAAAATGAGCATGTCATGAGACCTTTAAACACTGCATTCTAGCATAAGAACCTTATTCCGTCTGTGAAACATGGTGGTGGTAGTATTACCGCTTGGGCCCGTTTTGCTGTGTCTGGGCCAGGATAGCTTGCCACTATTGACGGAACAATAAATTCTGATTTAAACCAGCAAATTTGAAAAGGAAAATATTAACAGAGCAATTGATAAAATTACACATTTTTATTAATGCATGTTCCCCACCATCTACTGAGTAATGTGTGTTCATGTCAGAAATTTACAGCATAGTATCTGTATTCGCTATTGTTGATAACAATATAATGTTGCTACACCCCTGGCCAAAACCCACGTTATTTTAGGCTTTTTGTATCCTGAATGGGGGAGTGCCATTTTTAGTCATCCAGTGAGATAAGCTCACTTTTTAGAGGCACTAGGAACTAGATCAAGATCCCCCTTTCACTTCTCCTTGTGAAGAGCTGAGGCAGATTAGATCAGACTGCTCTGTAGCAGGTAACACAGACAAGAACTAAAATAGAGCAACAGTGTATGTGCGAGAGTGCGTTAAGGGCTTTCCATGACTGAACAGTAGGACCTGGAAGACTGAAATGACCTTTGATCACACAAACCTAGTAGTTTTGAATTTAGCTCCTGGGTCTGGAACAGTCAGTCCTACAAGAACAGTGCCATCATTTGGTTCTACTTCTAAATCAAGACTCATCTGACAAAGAGACAATCGGTGGTGATATAAGTTGACAAAGATGAACAATGACAGCATGACACACTTGTTGAGGAAAGTACCTTCATCTAGAACACAAGTGAGTGGAAGTAGAACATTAAAATATTCCCTGGTCAAAGAACTCATACAGAAACCTCTTGCAGTACTTGTGTTGTCCACTTCCACTTTACTGATGACTGACTGACTGACCACTGAAAATCTCATAAGCAGACTTCTCACATACAGGGTGGCGCAACATGATCTGTTCCTATTATCATTCTGATAATGTCTAAACAACTCCAAAAGTCAATGCAAACTAAAGGCAGCACAAATAAATTCAAACTACTTCCCCCTTTTATTCGACAGTGAAAAGGCTTCAGATTATCTCCATTTTAATATCTTTCACCTGCTTTATTTATCTTGCTTAAGGTGAGAAATTATGAAATCGTGGTACGATGATTTCTTAATCTCAACTCGTCTCTAAATGTCTGTTGTAAATGATTAATTGTTTTATTTACTTTTTAAAAAGCTTCTACGTCAAAAGTGCACTTCTGTGTTTAATTAGGGTTCTCCAGGCAGATGTCCAGTTGAGTCACAAGGAACTTGATTCGCTGAAGTCACATTAGATAAAGGTTCTAACCCTGGGTGCAAAAGTTGTTTTAATATCAGATACTTACTATTTTGTTATTAGTTCACTAATTCATGTGTTACGATATGTTACAACTTTCCAGGTACTTTTTGGATGCGACACAATATCAGACTATTTGTGGTATAGAAAGGTTTCAGAAAATCGTCATTTATAAATAATACACAAAAAAATTGCTCATACTTTTCCTGCCTTATAAACTACATAAGACAGACTACCTGGCCGGTACAACCAGTACAGACTATACAGCCGGCACAATCAGTAAAGACTACACACAGACAGCGCACACTACACAGACTACACAACCAGTCCAGCCAATGCAGACTATACAGACTACACAACCAGTCCAGCCAATACTGACTGCACTGCCAGCACAGACCGCACAGCCAGTACAGACTATACAGCCAGCACGGATTGTACAGACTAAAGCCAGTGAAGACTATACAGATTACATAGCCAGCACAACCAGTGCAGACTACGCAGCAGTACAAACCATGCAGTCAGTGCAGATTACACAGCTAGTAGACTATACAGCCAATACAGCCAGTCCAGACCACAGCCAATCCAGACCACAGACTATACAGCCAGTCCAGACTGAACCCAGAGGACTTAGCTGAGCAGCTTCCGCAGCTTTTTAGCTAAGCAGCAAAACAAGGAGTTCTGACTGGTGTTCTAATATAGGACTATAGTCCTGACTAGGGCAGATGTGAGCTTTGGACACCAATCCTGAATCAGAACCTCAGCAAGGTTCTGCTGTTTAGCCGGAGAAGCTGCGGAAGCTGCTCAGGGTTCAGCCTTGCTGGGGTTAGCCTAGCAATTACAGTGTATACCTAAAGAGAATTCAGTCCGACCGACAACAACATTCCTACACAAAATCCCTCGCTAAAGAGTTGAGACTGATTAAATATCAGAAACTAGTGTCTTTACTGGATAAATGTCCGTGCTAGTGCTAACTGGTTAGCTAGCGGACCACAACGCACTTCTTTAAGCTGGAGGTGACCCGGGACAAAATATAGCAAAACATCACAAAGCACGTATACACCCAGTCCTTTAAACTCACCAAAGAGTGCTCAGATATCTCCCCAGGCCGTTCTGGCTGCAGGTGCACCCGCCGAACAGCGTCCCGGTTCCAGCAGAACAGGGGAACACAGGAGAACCACACTGAGCTACCGCTAACACGGCTAGCTGAGAGTTAGCATCAGGATGGAGCACCACAACTGCACAAACAATCAAAACACACTCACCGACAGGTTGTGCCGAGACCGAGGTGTCCTTACAGTCTGCTGCGGTCCTCTGTCCTCTGTCTTCTGTCCTCTGTCTCCGTCCCGAGGTCCCGCTGGAGACAGGCTAGAACACACCAGGAACCAGAACCTCCTCCCAGAACACTGTCATCACGAGACACACACACACTAACACACATAAACACACGCTAAAATACACATACATTTACATACATACACACACACCAAAATACACATACATTTACATACATACAAACAAACACACACACATACAGCAAACGAGACACATATAACCAAAGCACACACATACACACACCAAAATACACATACATTTACATACATACAAACACACAAACACAGCAAACGAGACACATATAACCAAAGCACACACATACACACACCAAAATACACATACATACATATATGCACACATCACCAAACACAAACAAACACACACACCAAAATACACATACATTTACACACATACATACACAGCAAACCACAGACACAAATAACCAAAACGCGCACACACACACACACCAAAATACACTTACAGTTACACACGTACATACATACACACAGACACACACTACCTTAACACACACAAACATACATACAGCAAACCACAGAAACACATATAACCAAAGCACACACATACATACACACACACATCAAAATACACAGTTACACACATACATACATGCATACATACACACAAACACACACCCCAAAATACATACATTTACACCCATACATATATACACACAAACACACACCACCTTAACACACACACATACAGCAAACCACAGACACACATATAACCAAAGCACACACATACACACACCACCACCAAAACACACATATACACAAAACACCACCAAAACATACACACACCTACGCATACCACAACCAAAACACACACACACACACACACACACGTGAGATTGCTGTTCATCAACTGCAGTTCAGCTTTCAGTACCATATTCCCCTCAAACCCTCGGGGAAGCTCCAGGACTTGGGCTTGACTTGGGTGTAGAGTTTTTGACCAGGAGACCTCAGACAGTGAGTGTGAGATATGTGCTCCCGAACACTCACACTCAACACAGGGCCCCCCAGAGTGTGCTGAACCCCCTTCTGTACTTCCTCCGGAACCAGAAACACCACCAGTTCCATTGTGAAGTTTGCCGACAACACAGTGGTGGTGGGCCATGATTATCTCCAGAAGTGAGGAGTGGGCCTACCAGAGTGCAGGACATGGCCTGGTGAAGTCATGTGAGAAAAATCACCTCCCCACGAACATTAACACAACCACGGAGATGGTGACTGACTGTGGGAGACACAGGGGGACCAAACCTCCCCCCTCCCCTCTCTATCTGCGGAGAGAGTCAGTGGCTTTAAGTACCTCTGTGTCCACTCAGGACCTTACCTGGACCACACTCTGACTCACAGCCAGAGCCAGACAGCGGATCTACCATTAGAGGTGGTTAAAGAGGTTCCAGATCTCCACCATCATCCAGAAAAGGTTCTACATGGGAGTCATTGAGTTTCCTGACGAAACATCATGGTGTGATACATGAACTGCACTGTTCATCAGCATAAACCCTACAGAGGGTCAGAGCTCCTACACCAGCCCTGCAGGACGTCCAGGCTGAAAGGTGCAGAACCCGGACCCTCAGGATCATGAGAGACTCCAGCGACCCGGACCCACACTGTTCAAGGATCAGGGAGACGCTTCTACAGCTTAAAATCAAAACATACATACACACACACACAGGCTTTCCCTTCCATTCTCCCTGCCTTCAACCCTTGCAGCTTTTGCACCCCTGCAGTTTCTTATACACATTAGTAAAATTTTTTTTTTAAATCTATATATTTTTTTCGTACTTTTTAAATTATATTTCTATTTTGTTAGATTATGCCAGAAAAAATGTTTCACTGTAAAATAAAACACTTGAACACACATACACTTGAGGGCTGTGGTAATGATGTGAGATTGCTGTTCATCAACTACAGTTAAACAAGACAATATCAGTCTAACGAAATGGAAGAAAAACTTAACAAACGCAAACAAGAAACTATATTATTATTATTATTATTATTATTATTATTATTATTAATAATAATAATAATAATAATAATAATAATAATAATAATAATAATAATAATAATAATAATAATAATATTAATATTGTTGTTAATGTTGTTGTTGTTGCTGTTATATAATAAGTAGGAACTTTATCTCTGGAAAGTTTCTTGTAATTTTTTTCCTTTTATCATTCTTTTATATATATATATATATTTTTTTTTTTTTTTTTTTTTTTTTTCTCATAGTACAGCAATGACCCGCCCCCGGTGAAATTCACACTCTTCACCAGCAGATGGCGATCATGTAACATACAGCAGAATAACTTTGAACGCAGGCTGATTAATGCAGCCTTAAAATAAAGAAATAAATGAATAAATAATTATAATTCTTTTCATCTAACTGAATATGCTGTTTTCTTGTTTCGTTTTGTCGTTTTGCTTCGACAACACTGACAAATTATTTAGTCAAAAGTATTGGGACACACCTGTTTTCCAGGGTTTGGACCCCTTACTTCCAGTGAAGCACAGTCTTAATGCTTCAGCAGACCAAGACCTTTTGGACATGCTTCCAGCTTTGTGGACCTGCTTCCAACTTTGTGGACCACAGAAACTCCAAGAAGAGAGGAAGCGGTTAGAGCTACAAAGGGAGCCAACTCCACATTAAAGTCTATGGGTTTGAATGCAATTTCTTTGAAGTCCCTGTTGGTGGATAATCGGGCGTCCCAATACTTTTTACCACATTGTGCGCATGCCTCCCACCACTAGCAGGCGTTACTTTTCCTGATATTAAACTCTGAGCCATGATTTGTATTTTCTGGTTTTCCCTGCGCCATTTTACCAGAGAACAGAGAGAAGAGCTGTTCAGTAACCCGCCGCTGAGGGGCGCTGCAGAGAGAGAGAAAAATAGCCCGTTCTGCCCCTGCAGGAACCTGAACAGGTTCTCAGGGGTAGAACACTCCAATCAAAACAAAATATTTCAGCTATACACTGTTTTTAATGCTTTAATCCTAACAGTTGAATTTTACAGCCCGATAAAGTGAAAATATATGCCAATATACTTACCGTGTAATAAATATATATCACTTGTTTGTATATTTCTTTTGGCGTGCATGCAAATATATGGAAATATATTTCTTAATATATTTCAACTAATTAATATTGAATAAAAGCTCAATTAAGAAAGTGATTTACTATGCAAACCATTTCGCATTACTATATTGCAGATATGCGCACAAACACTGGTTTTATGGCCAAAAGAGCCCACAGCATAACGAGCAAACACATTTTACCATGGGAGATGTCAACTCACCGTCTTTCACCAAGACATTTATGGTTAAGCACGGCCGAATACATGTGGAGTGAACCGCTCTCGCCCGAAAACGGGTGGGAAAAGTTCCCAAAGCTGCATTCATGGGCTGATTATTTTTAATTACACCGTGACACACATCTTTTTTATCACTGAATTGAGCTTTAGTTTCTTGAAGTCTGTTTGTGGGTCTGCTGTGAGTTTATCTCCGTAAGATTGAACTGTTTTGCTGCGTTTTGTTGCTTTCTGACAGTGACCTCACTCTCTCTACACACTTTTAATATCAGGTTGTAATAATAATTAGGGTTTTAAAAATCTACTTAATTACAAGCTCTCTGATTAATTAATATAAATTAATCACATTTTTGCTGTAAAAGTTGTAAAATATTTAAATGAATTTTGGCATATGAGTGAACGAATAATTAACATTACAGACTTTCAGCGTCACTTTTATTTAATTACTGTTTCTGCTCTGATCATATGCATTAATGGTCACAGTAATCAAAAATATGACCGAAAATACTGAAGGGAAAAAATGCTTCAGCGAGAACAATGATAGAACTGTTCTCTTTATAGTAAATTCATAACACTGATAATGATGAAGCAAATAATATCCATAATCTGAGAAAATGTATCGTATTTGAAAAACATATTTTATAAGCAGTCTATCGATTCATGCTACCCTGTAGAAAAATGCTGCCTTTACATTTATACAGTTTATACAGTCAGTTTAAAACACTAATGAGAAATAAGTGGAAAAATGAAAAGTGGCTGTGCAGGGTGACTGGGGTCCTTTATGATACTCTTAGCGCGGGATGTTAATGTCCATTATTGCAGGGAGTGAAGTGCCAATGATCCTCTGGGCCGTTTTTACCTCCCTCTGCAGAGCCTGCCATAACAAGATGCAACACTCCCCGTGAGGATGGACTCCACAGCATACCTGTAGAAAATAGTGAAGACAGAGGTGGACACCCCAGCCCTCTTTAGGCGTCTGAGGAAGTGAAGTCTTTGGTGGGCTTTTTTAGTGACTCAGGACAATACACACACACACACACAGCACGATTTGGTAACAAATTTTATCAAAGTGCCATCAGGCTATATAACACACAGTGCAAAAAAATCTCTTCTTCATTCTTTGTGAAATATTGTAGCACACAACACTTGCAGCTAAAACTGTGTTTACTTTAGTCTGTGAACAGTTATTGTCGCTTCACTGATTTGACCTTTATGTCTTTTATGTCTTTATGTTCTGTCTACGAGGACGGTAAGCATTTCATTGTGCTCTGTACACTGTACCTTGTACAAACTTCAATTTCAACTAAACCATGTGGACAGTTGGGTGCATATGCTTCACCTACCTAAGGAAGAGAAGTTCCAGGACTCATGAGAGGACTGCAAGCCAGCGAATGCTCTGGGACATGTTCTATTGGGAAAACCTGGATCCTGGCATTCCTGTAGTAGGAACTCGTATCACCTAATTAAACCTACAAGGCCTAATACACCTCAAGACAATAGTATTCCTTAACAGCCTTAACAGCCTCTTTTAACAGGAGAATGGCACCACACTGTAAAATTTGTTCAGCTATGGTTTGAGGACCTTGATAAAAAAGCTCAGTTGACTTGGCCACCAAATTCTCCTGATCTCAATTCGATCATGTATTTGTGGATGTGCTGTACAAACCTGCCTAAACCATGGAGACCCCACCTCACACTAACAGAAGTTAGAACATCTCCTGCTACATCTTGGTGCCAGTCTTATGTGGTTTTTATGTTATGACTGATCAGTACAGAGACACAGTTATAGTATTGATAATGTTCACCTTTACAATAATAAAAATATAAGAAGCTGAGGCAGTATATTTCAAACTAGTCTTGTTGAAAAAGGTTAATTTCGGTGTGTTATTATGTTTCAGGACACTGGCAGGCTGCATTCTTCCACCCATGTATCATCCGTACTTACCCAGCCATCTTGTTGTCTTGCTAATCATGTAGAATTAATGTACTGTATGTTGCTACAGTAAAAGTGCTGCCGCCACTGTGCATAGGACCCAGCAGAAATATGAAATATAAGACTGGCCATTCAGTACATTTGAGCAATTAATAATTCATATTAGGGCTGAGCATATTAACACATTATTATCGCATTAACACATTATTTACTCAATGCCAACATTTATTTTATCGCACGTTAACATTGCTTTTTTGTGCACATGAGTAAGAGCAGCACGCAGCTCTACTTCTCGGCTGTTTTTCATTTGGGTCAGGTGTCCCATTACTTTTGTCAATTTTATATATTACAGGGACCTTATTGGATTCAGATACAGAGACTTTCATATGGAGTTGGTCCCCTTTACAGCTGCTATAATGCTCTGGACTCTGAGAAGAACTTGTTTTTCTATAATAAACTAGATAAACCCTGAACGCCCTGCAGTGGCAAAGAGCTTTGACTTTATTTGAACTGTGTAACTGTGTTAAAGGGAACACTGCTGTTAAAAAGCTCCTAATTAGTTTAAAGTGTTTAAACCAAATGTTATTGCAGCTTTGTTCATACAGCAGTACTTTAAAAATAAAGGTTTGTAAACTTGTCACAGTTAAACAGAAACAGATCACCCCCAATTTCACAAACAAATCAAAGAAAATTTTTTTCTTCTCCTTTTGCCCTATTTGTGTCACGGTCTGGCCAGTGGCGGACCTAAGCCACTGCTTTTTCTGTTCTGTTTTTTCCCTGTGTTGTTCCCTTTGCT
>JBBPDB010151132.1:1592-14297 GCA_037974465.1 Brachypetersius altus
CCCAAATCACACTGGGATCACACAGATATCAAACCAAGATCAGCCCCAAATCACACTGGGATCACACAGATATCAAACCAAGATCAGCCCCAAATCACACTGGGATCACACAGATATCAAACCAAGATCAGCCCCAAATCACACTGGGATCACACAGATATCAAACCAAGATCAGTCCCAAATCATACTGGGATCACACAGATATCAAACCAAGATCAGCCTCAAATCACACTGGGATCAAATTTTAATTAGCCCCAAATCACAAAAGGATCAAACCAAGATCAGCCCTGGACCACACTGGGATCAAACTGAAAATCATACTGAGATCAAGTCTAGATGACACTGAATTAAGATTGAGATTAGAGGCGTCACCTGACACGAGGGCCATCACGCAGTGGTTCTCGGATGGTGCGAATGGTGCCGGGGAGCGTGCGACGGTTAGCAGTGGAATAATCTGGTTCCAGATCGTACGGCTCCTCATCATCCGGACCGAGACTCCGGCGGTCGTCCTCTAGTCCGTACGGCTCGGGCTGGAAACGTTCCGGCTGGGAGCGGTTCAGGTCCACAGTGCTGCTGCCCATGGGAACCTGCGGCTGAGCCATGTGCCCGTAATCTTCCTTGCGAATGGGGAGGGTGGTGTAGTTGTTCTCCATCCGGTAGCCCCCCGCGGCCATGTAGGGACGGTATGGCCTGTAGTTGATCCCGCGGGACAGGCTGCCGTAGTTGTCGGGCATGTGTCCGTAGGCATCGTGCAGATCAAAGTGGCGGTACTGGCTGTCCGGCGTCTCGCCGTACGAGTCATTGTAGTTGTTGTAGGAGCGAGTGAGCGTGGACGTGGCCTGTGGCGTCACGAATCGCTCGCCGTTCTTCATGAAGCGCCGGTCGATGGAATCCGTGTAGCTCCCCAGCGGAGAGTTACCCTCGGGCAGCGGGAGGCCGTCGGGACCCAGAGGAAGCTGCCGGACTGTGCGCGTGGTCACCGTCTTTACCATCTTGGTCACCTGGAAAAAGAAAGAAGGACTTTTAGATTTCGGCACTAGCAGTTAGGCAAGCATGGCGGCCTCGACAGATGACTGACAGCATGTGAAGCTGATGTAGATGATGGTCAAGGACCCGCTGCAGAACAAAGTGCACTACTCTCAGAGCAAGATGCCTCTGATTTTACCCTCAAATATGATGTATTTCGAATTGCTTCAAGAAGGTCAAGCTCAAATGGTACAAAGTTGCTCAGGTTAATTTGGAGCTCCTAAACGCTTTTGGGGTAAGTATTGATTTCATGTTCTTCCAGCTGGAGATCTACGGGATGAACATTAAATCAAGCTCTTGGCGTAAACTGACCTCTTGAGCCGATTACAACATGCTTGAAAAATCATCTGTAAAACCCGGGAATGACCCACATTTGCTGAAAGTCGTTGCAACAGGTAGTGCACTAGGCATATCACAGTATGCCATTAGAAGACAGTCATGAATACATAACGGCCAATCCACAGCAGCCAGTATGATTATGAGTGAGCAGGACAAAGCACATCAACACAGCCGTCGTTCTCAGACACACCGACTGGGACACAACACGGCAGGCTGGAGGGACTGTGGTGAAATGGCATCAAATACAGAGCGGCCTTTTATTTTGACAGTCGTCTCGATTGTTTCTTAGTCATCTGCGTGGGATGGATCCGGGTTTCATGCTACACTGCTACTGGTCGGTTAGTAGACGTCAGTCACAGTAGCAGTCATAGCATGAGATGACAGGTCTTTGATGACAGGTCTTTGGTCGCAAGACCATGACGACGGCCTTCTTTGAACCTCTGTCACAGTGTGGCAGAGGAACACTGCTCTAGAGCCACCGCCAAGAATAACCAAGTTTTTTTATTTTATGTTATTTACCTTTTGTCTGGGGCAGCCCGAAAAAACAGTCTCCCGAGAAGTCGTGGTTTAGAACCCGAAATGTTGTTTTGAGGGTTCCTCATGGAACCAAGCGCTCAAAGATTAGGAACAAGAAGTGGTTCTTCAATCAATTGTTTCTGCTCCCTCATTTCTGCTAAAGCTTAAGACGTGTCAGTTTCATTCTACAGTAAACAGTGATGCTGTGTTCCGTATATCAGTGAGTTCTGGGTGAAGTTTCATCGGGTTTGTTTTTGTGGCAATATACAAATTTCATGCATTTTAGTGCAAAATTATTAAGAAGGATATAATTAACACAGTTTATAACAAATATTACTCTGCAAATTCAACCAAATTCCATATAAAATATAACTGTATAAATTGTTTAGTACTGTCGAGAGAGGAGTTTAAAATGAAATTAAAGTGTTCTGGGAGCAGATTTGGGGGCATATTTAGAGTTTACACTATAAAAATAGGTTTTTCACAATTCGCGGGTGCTCTTGGAACCTAAACACCAAGAATTCCGGCGCTCTACTGTATACCTGCCGTTATGACCAAAACAGAATAATAAATCAAGAGTGATGACGAGAACTACTTATGATCAAAGGAAAATGACCTCATCTGGGCAAAGCCATGAGGACTGTGATTCTGAACTGATTTACCTCCGCAGTGTAACTGAGTACCAAACCAAAGCATAAAAAAGGATCTGTGTCCAGTTTCTTACAGGCAGCACTGAAGATCAGCTTCTCAAAGCTAGACTGAAATAATCAATACGTCAATAGTGGTGTAGACCTCGCCCTGACTGATGTATCGTTTGGTTGATAAATGGGCCATTATTGACCATCTTTACCAATTAATGAATGAAAAGGTCTCTTTAAGGGGGGGGGGGGGGGGGTTGGGGTTGTCAATCATTTTTCTGATTTTTGCAAAAATTGCATCTATAATGCGCTGCCTTCTAATTTTACTCTCAAAGATCTCAAAACTGAACTTTTTATTTGGTTTATTCATTCATTTCCATTATATCTTGTTTTTTTTCCATCCATCAATGAATCAACTGTATATATTTTGTACGAATCTGTGAACACTTGTGCTGAAAAATAGACCATTTCTGCAAATTCTCCTTGAAAGACTCGTGTTTCAGTGATAAATGTGGGCGCCCCTCCGTTCTGGAGTCATTGATGCTTCCATCAATGGAGCCTGGAGCTCAGTAAGTGAGAAGCTACACATTCTGACCAGAAACCTGATGCCTAACTGTGAATTACGTACTTGTTCAGAAACTCCTCCCTAGAACAGTTACTATCAAAGCAGGTGGGGAATGGACTGCAACAAACTGGGCTGGAAACGTCATTCTACTGCGTAGATCTCCAAGCCTATCAACGTTCATTGGCATCTGTATGGCTGGTTTCAATAAAAACTGCCCGTTTGTGTAATGACTACCCTGAGCAAAACAGAATCATGCAGAGATCTTTCAGTCCAAATTAGGACACATCTCTCCATAGCTAATGAAAATAAACATGTACACCCATTTAAAGATGTAAGAAATGGAGGTTTGATGCAGTAAACATGCATGATGGAATCCCTGAGGCCCAGAAAAAAACAAGGCATTTTCATACATCCTGATCCTCAGCCTCCAGTGGTTCAGCCCCATCAGTATTGGGAGCGTCTTGAACAATTCCGTCAGAACATTCCCGTTACCCTTAAAGGCACAGTTACAGAAACGTTCAGTTTTATGTTTATATGACACAGAGAGGAAGGAAAATGGAATAATTATTGTAGCATTAAGGTTCCACCGCTGGAACTCCCTCATTATATGGAGCTTTTAAAAGGTTCCTCATGCACACACACAATTTACAAAAAGGGTTCCTCATGGAACCAAGCGCTCAAAAGTGGTTTTATCAGGAACCAAAAGTGGTTCATCAATCAATCGTTTCAGCTCCTTCATTTCTGCTAAAGGTTAAGACGTGTCAATTTCATTCTACAGTGAACACTGATGCTGTGTTCAGTATATCAGTGAGTTCTTGTGGAACCAGAAACCTGGTTCGACTCTATCAGTCCTTCAATAAATTAAATCAGGAGCTGCTGATGGAGCTTCACCATCCAAACAACGGCTGGAGGATCCAAGGAGGAACCTGGAACCGAACCTGTGTTCTCCTCACCAGCTCACACAGTATCAGCTACTGTTACACAGAACTAACCTGATACCATTACTGCTTTACTGTTAGTTTGTATTTATTCTAATGTTAATGTTGCTGGTAGAAAGACACTATCACATACTTTACATTGTTCTTTTGCACAGCAACGAAAAAGAAAATTAAGAGCTAAGAGCACCTGCGTATGGTGAAAAAAAAACGTTATGTTGTGTTTTGGTAAAAATGCCAAAAAATGCCTCCAAATATGCTCCCAGATCACTGTGATTTTGTGCAAGACTCAGTTTAATTACTACCCTTAAAGACAATGTATAGGTAAATAAATAATCAGAAAACTTTATTGTTTAAATAACATTAGCATTAGCAGCACGCAGTGAGCGAAAACAAAGACTCGTCCACAAAAGAAAGGTTGAAATAACTCTCTCTACCCACATGTTTATACAGAGCACAGCTTACTAATACTAAATAAACTGAGATAACTGTTGAACATTGAGGGTAAAAAACATTAAAACACAAATACGAGGACAAGACACGGAGCAGTCATGCTACATGCTGCAGCAGCGTCGTCGTCTTCTTTTTATGGCGGTTGACAACTTCCGTGTATTACCGCCACCACTGGACTGGTGGTGGTAATACAGCTTGGTTCTCAGAAAAATCTGCGTTCGACTGAATCCACGAATGCTGATCCGTGTAAAACTGAGGGGTTACTGCATGTACATATATATTTTTTTTCACGCTGCCTCTGTTAACTAACTTAGTTTGTTGGTTAGTGTCCTTTGCACTGTCTTTCTGGGACAGAATCATGTTCTCAATCTCTTGGTCCATCAGTGGGTAGAGGCTCCTCTCTGTCTAGACTTAAATAAATGAGATTCTCACCCCTGCCATCTCTGGCTCAACCTCTCATTCCCCCTAAATGTCCAAATGTCAGTGTAGAGAAAGAAGTGCCTCATGTCTCCTGATGCTCAGCGCTGATTCTGAAACCAATTTGCTGGCCGGTGGATTCCGCGGGGCCGTTAATTGGCTATTTTGTTCGCGGCTATGAATTCATCTCAGCGAATTAATGAGGCTGATGAAAATTAATCGGCGGCCGGGAGCAGGCGCACCCGCCGGAGTCTGTGTGGGCTCGGAGAGCGGCCGCTTGTTAACACTCGACGCTCGTGGGAAACGTGCCTTTATCGGAGCGGGGATGAGTCCAACCTGCCCTCCTACTGTGGCTTAGGCCTGAACTACGTCAGGAAATAACCCAATCTGACTAACTCAGGAACTTTCGACTCTTTCTTGATGCTGTGGAGGCTTTTATATTGGGGTGGGGTCAATATTCAGTTAATCTCAGCAAAAACACACTTGATGCTGCCAGCCTGCTCTGGAGGTTAACACATTCTTCAACGTTTAAACAGAACAATTTAGAACTTCCTCCGCGTGGAGTTCATTCGCAGCAGTTAGCACCTCGTCCTCCCGCTTTTGAAGTGCGGCGGGATGGAAAAGAGAAATTTCCCTGGTGTATAATTACAGCTCTTTTCTTCGACGCCGTTCTCTCAGATTTCTGTTGATTTCGTTATTTATTTTTTCATCTTCTTATTCATCTGCAGATTTACCATCACCATGCTTTAAAACAAGACAAAGAGGTTCTTTCATGTTCATAACGAAGCAACAATGCCTTCATCTGAGGTCGTACGGCTTCCACGAAGCACTTCGTTTAGTACAGTCCACCGCAGCTGCATTATGGGAGCATGGCTTGCAGTTAAAGTTCTCACATCTTCTCAAAATATATTTTTTCTCGCATGTTGATTTTTTCTTGTACTTTTTAAAATGCTTTCTCGTATTTCAAGTGGATTTAAAAGCTCAGAAAAACAAGCGAATACATAGTTCCAGATTGAATTCATTACATTTTCGTGTAGCTTTTGTTTTCTGGCAGAAGTCAGCCTTTGGCTTTAATTCTCTGGATTTTAAATTACATTCAACTGTAAGTGACTACAGTAACTATAGTGACTATTGTGTTGGTGAGTAACTTTGTTACTATGGTCTTTTAAGATACATGAGGGTGTGCGGGCAATTATAGTAGCCAGAAAATATCGACAAACTCCTTATTTCCCCTCATAGACCCTCCGCCCGGCAGCTCAGACATTTGGTTACAGATCCTCTTCAAAGCTAAGGGTTGCCTGGCGTTAAATTCACTGACGCAGGGTCTCCACTTTACCACAGCACCATAAACAACATTTAGAAAGTGACACATATTTAGTTTCCCTTTATGAGTGCTGTTTGGAAAACACTCGACTACCCTTCTTCCCCTCCCTCCGTCCCCAGGAGTCTAATCTCGTCGAAGTCTGGGTTTGAGTATAAAATGTGGGGAAAAAAACCCCCCACTAAATTTTAAAGAACCCTTGCTGGCAGTGAAGAAAACAAGCAGGTTGCGTAAAACAGCTTTGATCTGGCACAGGATCACTAGCAGCTTTAAAACGAACTGGGCGGAGGCTCACAACTACAGAGGGAAAACACACACTCGACATCATCAAACAGAGCGGCGAGAGAGAGACGAGCGCTGTGGACTACAGGGAGGCCAGCTTCAGTCGACGCTGCAATAACTCGCGCTACTGAAACGGGAGGGAATGGGTGTTCAGGGAATACTTTAGTAACAATCACAGCCCCCCATTTCCACTAATATTTCCAATCTGTGTGGTTCCAGACACTTAGGCACTTACTTTCATCTATAAATGTTCAGGTGTTAACATGACTGCTACTATTTAAAACTATGATTCTGGGCTTTTGTCAATTTTAATAGACAACAGTAGATAAAGTCCCACAGAGCCAAAAACGACAAGAGCAAGTCTGTAGAGATCAAGACCTCAAATCAATAACAACATGCTGACATGCTAATGCAATTTGTCTTGTTACATTATAACTGTTTTGTCAATGCCTGCTGCTACCAAACGACTGAGGTCTTTCCAGTTTGTACCTGAATAAATATCCACAGTGTTCATATATATACAGCGAACCCTTGCTTGTTGTGGGGGTGACGTTCCAAGACCACCCACGTATAGTGAAATGTTTTGATGTGGTTAAAAAACTGCTTGGAAATGTCTGATTTTATAATGTCAACCCTAAATATGCCCCCACATATGCTCCCCCACATTTAATTTTATTTTAAACTCCGCTTAATACATTACCCTTAAAGAAAATGTAAAGGTAAACCCATGTTTACACTGAACTCCTACAGTGCTACAATGTAAAATGTTACCGCTGTATAGACTGTACTGTAATTCATGCACAGGCATTTTCTTTGGTATACACAGTTAAATACAGTATTTATTTTAATTTAGAATAATAAAAATACAGGGCTTTATCAAGAACAAAATTAAAACTCGAGAAACCTCTGGACGGCGACGTCACTGGGCAGCTGCCAATCAGCAGCAAGAAGAAATAAATAACACTCTCGGAATTTCAAACCTCCCGTCTCTCAGTACAGCGGAATGTGACGTCCGGACCTCGTTCGCCACGCCCCTCATTCTCGTGCTGGTTATGTTTGGAGCGGTGCTGAGTAGTGGATGTTCATTCCGTATAACCGCTGGCCAAACATAAACAACCTGCACAAGGACGAAGGGGCGTGGCCAACTAAGCCCAGACGTCACAAAAGCAAAAAAAAAAAAAAATCTGCAGTTTCCGTGTTAGTGTGAGGGGTTTCAGCCAACAATTATAAGTTCGGGTTCTCAGAAAAAATCTGTGAGAGACTGAAGTGGGGGTTTACTGTACATCCACTATGTACAGATGCACATGTATCGATGATATCACGACCACAGTGAATTCATGTATGTTTACAGAGTACATCAAAACCCTCCCCTGAATCAGCAGCACAAAAGTGTTTTTGCACGAAATGCCCCTTTTTAAATTCAAGGCAACTTCTGGTGCTGTTTAAGCGGCCTAGTTAACATTCTGGAACGCTCCGAGAGTAAATCGAGCCAAGGGCCCTGTATTTGATATGAATTATTTGGCTAAACAAAAATCCCTCTGAGACACAATAATGCTTTTATTGTCTCATTTCTCTGCCTCTTTAAAAAAAACGAGCAGTTGGAGTGTTTAATTTAACATTGTTCCAGACGGG
The DNA here is from genome assembly GCA_037974465.1 of Brachypetersius altus. Classification (NCBI taxonomy): domain Eukaryota; kingdom Metazoa; phylum Chordata; class Actinopteri; order Characiformes; family Alestidae; genus Brachypetersius; species Brachypetersius altus. Next base: position 9,717 of record JBBPDB010151132.1, read on the forward strand.
AAAGGATGGAGCGCTTCCAATCAGAGGGCAGAAAAGGAGAGCGGGAGGGAGGGTGGAAAAGAGGGGGCTATATTAAGATGGTCAGAAGAAATAAAGGGGTCAGAGAAGGCCTTTAGTCTTGTAGGGTCTTGTAACAGTTCAGCTAATTTTTGAGTGCGAATGTTGAGAAATGCCACGTTCTTAGCACTACTGTAAAGTTCGTACGGTTGCTAAATTCTAACTGGACAGAAAAGTTCTGTCTTCAGTCGTGCTCCTCATGTCTGCTTGGGGTAAATTAGTGCTTGGATGCGACATATTTCATCGTCATTTTTCTGTTTCTTCATAAGTCAGGTGTCTTTGTAAACACCTTTATTAATTATATACTGCACATTCCCTGACCTGCGATCTCTGCACAATTATATTTACTGCTGCTCTCTATTTTGCATTTTACGCTGCTAGAATATAGTTTCTGTCATTATACTGTATTGATTCAAACTAGTACTGTAGCTGTTGACTGAACGGAATATCACCTCGTTCTGTTGTTTTGTTGCTCTTGAGGTTTTCTCGCTCTTGCAGTGTATTTTGTGGGTCTATTTTGTTCTTAGGGGGTCTGTTTTGTTCTTTGCGGGTCTGTTTTTGTACTTTGTGTCTGTTTTTGTTCTTTGTTGGGTCTGTTTTGTTCTTTGGGGGTCTGTTTTTGTTCTTTGTTGGGTCTGTTTTTGTTCTTTGTGTTTCTGTTTTTGTTCTTTGTTGGGTCTGTTTTTGTTCTTTGTGTTTCTGTTTTTGTTCTTTGGGGGTCTGTTTTTGTTCTTTGGGGTCTGTTTTTGTTCTTTGGGGGTCTGTTTTTGACAGTTGTCGGTCGTTTTTGTTCTTTGTGTGTCTGTTTTGTTCTTTGTTGGGTCTGTTTTTGTTCTTTGTGTGTCGTTTTTGTTCTTTGTGTGTCTGTTTTTGTTCTTTGTGTGCCTGTTTTGTTCTTTTTGGGTCTGTTTTGTTCTTTGTGTGCCTGTTTTGTTCTTTGCGTGCCTGTTTTGTTCTTTGCAGGTTTTTTTTTTGTTCTTTGTGTGCCTGTTTTGTTCTTTGCGGGTCTATTTTGTTCTTTGCGGGTCTGTTTTGTTCTTTGCGGGTCTATTTTTGTTCTTTGCGGGTCCGTTTTTGTTCTTTGTTGGGTCTGTTTTGTTCTTTGTTGGGTCTGTTTTTGTTCTTTGTGTGTCTGTTTTGTTCTTTGCGGGTCTGTTTTTGTTCTTGTGTTGCTCTGTGGTCCTGGAGGAATGTTGTTTTGTTACACTGAGTACTGTGTACATGGCTGAAACGATAGACTGACTTGACTTAAGATACCGGCCCCTGTACTGTAATGAAGTGGCCATGTGACCTTCAAAAAGTTCAATAAATGTGAATCAGCAGAATTAGGCGAAACTAACAATTCCTAAACGATTATTGGCCTGGATGTCCTTTTTAGCTGGTCAGGGTTGGGCCGCCCAAACTGTGACCCACAGGCCAAAGGTGAGCTGCGAGGACGAACGCCAGAAAGTTACTCTGAGGGAGAAATGGAGGGGGGGTTGTCATTTGCAATGCTCCTCACGTTTAGCCAATCAGATCAAAAGGAAAGTCCTTCAGTGTTGGTCGGCAGGTTCGCTCAAATTTTTTGGCACCACTCTCTCTAAAAGGGCGAGGGTCATGTCAAAATGACGGCTGCTAGCATAGAAGATTGACAGTTACAATGCTATTGTTGCTTAGCAACAGGGACACGGAGGAAAAAAAGAAGCAACAGACTGTGCAATGCCTTTTTATGCCGTCCCCTTTCCCAACCTCTCATCCAATTATTTACTCTGAAAGTGTGCAGTGATATAAAATACATTTTTAATGTATAAGCTTGACATGAACCCATCTATACTGTGGGCCTCGCCGCAACAAACACTGAGCTTGGTCCCACGGGACAAAAAGTTTGGACACTTCTTGTATAGAAGCTCTACATTATGTGGGGCAGCTGGTATCCTGGTGGTTAAGAAGTTGCCCCTGTGGTCAGAAGGTTGTGGGTTTGAATCCCAGGACTGCCAGTGGTACCACTGAGGTACCCTTGAGGAATTGTTACATTGTCGGCTTCCCACCTTCACTCAGGGAAAGGGCCAAAAATGGCCACCAAAAGTTTTTTTTTTTTTTAATGGTCTTACTTTAAAGAACCCTTTTGGTCCAAGATGACCCCTTTAGTTGAATGGGGGTAGTTTGATGTGCACTTATAAAAATGTCTTTCAGATGGATCATTGTGTGGAGGGCTGGACAGCCAGACACCCAACAAGAGCAGAAGAGACATCGGAACTGTAACTTGTTTGGAGCTTTTAGCATTTAGATAGCTGTTTAAGCGCAGCTGCTCTACACTAAATCACCTGCCTGCTTTTATTTACTACCCGCTGTTGCGGGATCTTCTCCTGCTCTCCAGGACATGCAGGACACACTGATTTGTATTTATTGGTGTATACAGTAATCCCCTGCTGGTTCCAAGAGCACCCGCGTGTAGTGAAAAACCGCATTCTTGTGTTTTGGGTAAAAAATGCAGAAAAATGTCTATTTTTATAGTGTAAACCCTAAATATGCCCTCAAATCTGCTCCCAGAACAGTAATTTAATTTCAGTTTAATGCATTACCCTTAAAGAAAATGTAAAGGTAAATGAATAATCAGAATCAGAAAACTTCATTGCATAAAAAAAACATTGGAATTAGCGGTTAGCACGGAGACACGGAGCAGCCATGCTACATGCTGCAGCAGCTTCTTCTTCTTCTTTTTATGGCAGTTACCAACTTTTCCACTTTCTGCCAAGACAGTGCAAATTCCCCACCAATAAAGGTTTAATAAGGATATTATTTCAAGGGGAGGAGCACAACGTTTCTAACCGTGGCACACTGAATAAACCGATAGTCACAGGACCCTCTCAGTGCTAAACCCCTTTGATAATCTTTAGGGCTCTGCTGGTCTTGAGCAGGTACCACAAACCATGAAACAGGACTGAGGGAAAAGCCCAGTTCAGCGTTTTTGGTGTCAGAGGTTCTGGTACTTGGAAAGAAACCAGAAGACAACTGAGCAGAGTTCAGGGTATAAGGATTCCCAGCCTGCCTGCCTTTTAGCGCCAGAATTGATTAAAAAGCTGCTACATGTCTATAAATCATTCAAAGGCTTAAGAGCAAAATCTCTAATCTACTGGACGAATACAAACTGAAGATGCTCGTCAGATCATTCGGGACTCGCCTAGCAGCATTTAGCTGAAGACCAGAAGACCAGAAGACCTCCAGAAGACCTCCAGAAGACCAGAAGACCTCCAGAAGACCTCCAGAAGACCAGAAGCCCTCCAGAAGACCTCCAGAAGCCCTCCAGAAGCCCTCCAGAAGACCTCCAGAAGACCTCTAGAAGACCAGAAGACCTCCGATATTCCCCAGATTCTGATCTTTAGACCAAAACAGGTATGGAGTCCAAATTTTCTTCACTTTAGGCTAATCTTGCTGACACTAGAAGTCAAGAGTCACAATTGTTGGATACTAATCATGGCTAAAGTGACTGATCTTGGATCAGACTGAAGTTTTGTTCATTGTATTTACAGAGACGATTTGTGTGACTACTGACTTTCAGTATTAGCAACATTTGCCTCACAGCTCCTAAATTAAAGAAGCAGAATCTGGACTTCATACGTGTCTTGGCTGATGGACAACTGACGTCAGTGTAAAGCTGTACATGACTTTTTTAAAACCGAACTACTCCTTTGAGTCCTTCTTTTTTCGTGGCCTTTCTAGACTTAAATATTTAGTTTAGGCCATTAATCATCTCATTTTTTTAATACTGTTTTTACCATTGAAATAAACTGGTGCCTGGGACCCTGAGCTGAGGATTGTGGGTTAATAGAACCTTGAGTGGGAAATGAGCACTGAAGACTGATGTAGGGTCACTGGGGAGGAGCGAATCAGGATAAAGCTCCTTTCCAGGAGACGACTTCTCAGAAAAGAGGCTGAAGAGTGGGTGGGTTTGAGCAGCAACATACACACACATGCAGACACACACACATGCAGTGACAGGACGTGTGTGTATGTGTGTTTGAAGGTATCCGGCCCGAATATCTGGCCCGAGTTTTTCAGTACAGGGGGTCCTTGTACTGAGTTTTGGTCCTTCGACAGTGACGTAACCCAAAAGTTGGTGTAAACACACCCTAGTCATTACTGACCCGGACACAGCTGTAAAATCATAAAAATACAAGCCACATATAAAGGAAAACTGCTCCACTAAGACGCGGTGCCACTCCGTATTCTTCCACCGCGCGTAACCACACTAGTTCACCCACGAAGTCAGTTAATACGAGGCTAACGGTGGGATTGGGCGCCGTAAACTTGAAGCGTCGGTTGTCGAGACCGCTGTAACTCGTTCATAAAGCACTTGTTCATAATGTTCTGTATTTAGAGTTCAGAAGCTTCTCTCTTTCATTTTAAGCCACAAAGTTTGGAATTACTGTGAAACCTACACTACCAGTCAAAAGTTTGGACACACCAATGATCTCCTCTGTGTTTATTCTGGGCTACATTGTAGATTAACACTGAAAACATCACCTGCTGCTCTGATGCAGCTTT
>JBBPDB010151166.1:0-14294 GCA_037974465.1 Brachypetersius altus
GTTCTGTCACTAAAACAAATTCCTCGTATGTGTGAACATACCTGGCAATAAAAGCCGATTCTGATTCTGATTCTGATAGGGACTGGGCACAAAAAACCAACACGTTAATCAAAACACATAAGGGATCAAGGGGGGAGACGCTCGGACCTACAGGACACGAATCATAGACTATACACGGGGCTAAGGGCTTTACGAGGGACACTACCGGGTCTCTGGTGCTACCGATGGAAACTACAGGGTTTACTGTGGTGGTCCTCGCTCTGGACTGACGGTCTACAGAGGGACCAGGGACAGTAAACGCGGCCGTAGTCTCAACCTGCGGCGGCAAAGGGGACGTAATCGGGGAAATAGGGCTGCTGAGGGAAGCTACAGGGTTTACTGTGGTGGTCCTGGCTCTGGACCGCCAGTCTACAGAGGGACCAGGGACAGTACACGCTGCTGTAGTCTCTACCAAAGACATAACAGGGGCTACAGAGTGAACGGGGTTAACTAGAGGACCTGCAGGGACTGTCCCGACTCCGGACAACCGGTCCACGGAGGCTTCAGGGACAGAAAACAGAGCTGTAGGCTCCACCAGTGGCTTTACAGGGGCTACAGAGTATATGGGGGAAACTGGGGGACCTCCAGGGACTGTCCCGACTCCGGATAACCGGTCTACGGAGGTTTTAGGGACAGTAAACGTGGCTGCAGGCTCCACCAGGGGTAAATCAGAGACAATAGGGCAGAGGGGGGAAAACACGGGGCTTACCTGTTCTACAGGGTCTGCTACAGGGTTCAAAAGGCTTGTGACCGGCGCTTCTGAGGCTGCAATGTTCTCCGAGCGCCTGCCTTAACTAGGGGTTTTACCGACATGGAGCTAGCCAAAGGAGCTACTTGGACGACCGGGCCTGCTAAAAGGCCCGCTAACGGGGCCTCGGAGGCTACTACGTTAGCCAAGGGAGCTACACGGACAACCGGGCCGGCTATAAGACCCGCTAACGGAGCATCGGAGGCTACAGAGTTAGCCGAAGGAGCTACACGGACAACCGGGCCTGCTATAAGGCCCGCTAACGGAGCATCAGAGGCTACAGAGTCAGCCGAGGGTGCTAAGGGGATAGCCGGACCTGTTACTGGGCCCGCTAACGGGGCTGTAGAAGCTACAGAGCAAGCAGAGGGTGCTACGGGGTTAGCCAGAGGAGTTACTGGGGTTTCTTGGCTGACTGAAGGAAGGTCACGAGTGGCCAAGAGTAGAGAGACTATGGAGAACCAGGAGTCTTTGTCAATGGGGACCCTTGGAACAAAAGGGTTCGCTACCCTCGTGTTTACATCTAAGTACGGGGTTTCACTCGGGTCCCTCGCTAGCCTGGCCCTGAACTCTACTGCCACCTCTGGCCTACTGGCTGCTCTGGACTCGGGTTTTCTTTCCTTTCTTCCTTCTTCGCTGCTTTTTGTTTGACGGGGAAGGGATGCGGTTCTCTCGGGCTCTTTCGTCTTCGGAACCCCATGGGAGTCTGTGCCATGGTTGTTCCCAGAGAGGCCGGTCGTTATGAAACAAGGACTCGTCATCCGAGTCTGCCGCGCCCCAAGACTTCGCCCAAGCGATCGCTTCCTCTCGCCATTCACCGGTCTCCACCTCTGGCGGTTCCTCGTGAGAGTATTGCGCTGCCCAGGCTCTCTGGGCCGCGTTCCACTCCCGGACCGCCTCCTGTTCGCTGGCGGACATTTTCTGGAGTGTCCTTAGGCCATGGGACGGCTGGAGGTACTGGAGACACGGCTCCTCCTCCTCGGAGTCCTCCACGGGGAGGCAATTCAGGAACCCCACCGTGCTGAATCTCTCCAGGCCGTTTTCCTTGGCCGAGACCTCTGGAACCCCCTGTCGACTTGCTCGTGACCCTGGTGCTGTCTTCTTAAGCCGGGGAGTCTCTTCTTCCCACCCTGGAGCTGAAGTCTGAAGCCGGGGAGCGTGCGAGGGAGGTTTTGGTCTCGGAGCCGAGGTTCTTGTCTGGAGAAGGGGGGCGGTCTCCTCTGGGAGGCTGTTCAGAAGGCCCACATGGTCGAACCTCACCACGTATCTCTGTTCCGGGGAGCGACCGAGATGTGAGGTATGTGGGACCAGACGGCTTCCAGCTTTTGGCGTGCTGTTCCGTTTGGGTTTGTGGGAGGATTCGGTCCATCTGTCACGTGTGGGGGCACAAGGCCCACACACGGAGCTGTCATGGGAAAGGGAACAGGCTGGGAACCAGGGATCCATTGCAGAAGTCTTTAATCTCAAAACAGGCAAAACAAAACAGACACAATGGTCTTTACTAAACAGGACAGGAGTCAGAATGGGATAAGGGAAGGGTAAGCTACGAAAGACGATGGACCGAATGACAAGAACCAAACAGACAGGGGTTTACATACACAGATAAATCAGGCTACAACAGGGTACAGGTGGAACATGAGGAACACGTGAACAAGGCTGGGAATACATACAGGTGGCTAAGGCCAGACAGATACAAGGGGGACCCTTAGTGGGTCTGCAGGGAACTGCAGGTGGGACCAAGACCAATACAAGAGGAGCTACAAGGGTGACACAGAACCAGGGGAAGGGTCCGGAGCAGGAAGGGCAGACAGGAACAAACTGAGGGACATCAATGAGCTGGGACCTAGAGGGAGGACAGAGGCAGAGAACATACATAACAGAAAACAAACAGAAAAAACAAGAACAGGGCACGGCTATACCAAACCCAGCCGTGACATAGGGAACTAACTTACCCTTACACTTTGATGGGGTGAAGAGGGTGGGGTCAGGATGGAATAATGGAGGGAGAGGTGGAAGTAGTGTGTGAACTCGGTGAGGGATTTGGGTCTAGTGCTGTGTCATTCGCTAACGAAGGAAGGAATATTTTAAGGGAATGCACTGAACTGAATCACTTCAAATGATTCTTTTTTTGTACATGAGAAACATAAATGAGGAGGAAACCAGCCAAGAAACAAGGAAATATTTAATTTGTTCTCATACTACAATAATTAATGATACTACAGATAAATGATTCATAGTTAATTATAGTTAAGCCATTATTACCATATTGTTATCATCCATGTAAAAATAGTCCAACTTTTAAGCCATTATTTTAGCTCCTGATATGGCGCTAAGAATTCAGAATCAGACCAAAATCAATTAATATCTTATCTGCTTATAGCATAAATCATTGGAATAATCACACAATCAAAAAGGCATACTATTTAGACAAAACAGACAAAAAATCCTAACTCAGACTTTACCTTTGATATACTAAAAATGCAGTGTGTAATGTAGACTTAAGGGAAAAAGAAAACTAAAATACAACATATGTTAACCTTTAAAAAAATGACAATATGTATGTTAAATCAACTTAATCAATATAAAGTGGTGAAGTTCATATATGGATTCAAAAATGAGCAATAAATGGAAAAAAGTTAGCTAACCATGTAACAAATTGGCATACAATGAGATACATCTGGCTCTGTGTGGAACTATTCTGGGTTTCTTCAGGTTTAAATGCTTAATTTTATCATTGTTTTTCTTCAGAGGTCTTTGGATCTGCAGAAGCTCATCTGGTTCCGATCTGTTTATTTTTGTACATAGTGTGTACTCTTTGCCCATTATGCCACTGAAAACAGGTAGTATAGACAAAAATTTAGTTTTTAGGCCAGATAGATATAAGCTGCTAGAATTCTCTTTGTTTTCCATCTTTTCGTGGTAAATAATTGATTTGTTATTTGGCGTGCTTTCATGTTTGATCAGTTGTTCACTTTGGACACATGCACTCTATGTTGTTTCTTAATTTGAAATCAGAATAGTATTATATAGTATTATATAAAATGATTCATCAGTTTCAGCCTCAGATCATGTCTTGAGTTTTTCAAGTTTTTGAATTCTTTCTGTGTTTCCTGTTTGCTTCACTCTCTCAATCAGGAAGTCCAGATTCTGAATGACAGGAGCAGAGTCGGCCTTTAAAGCAAACTTCTTCAGAGTGATCACACACTGATAACACTCTTCCACCAGCCTGGTTTTCTCCATTTCATTTTCTTTTATTTCATTCTCCAGTCTGCACACCAGACTCATTTTCTCTCCAGACTCTTCCTCATATTTATTTTTCAGATCTTCATATGTTTTCTTCACTTTTCGTGTCTTCTGCTCATACATTTTCCCCTCTTTCACATGTTTAGTGTAATCACACTTCCCAGTACAAACTGTGCACTTTCCCTTTGACATGACGCTGCACCACGATAGATCTGAGACCCACCAACATCCAGGATGATGGCAGTTCTCCTCACACTCATTGCAGCAAGTTGCCTCTTTGTTCAAGTCCCACCACTTTGATTCTATGGGCACCTTTTCTTTGAAGACCTCATTAACTTCATATTCAAAGTTATTCTTGTCTTTCTTTTCTTTCTCGTGTTTCTCCAAAGCTGCCCTTGTCTGTTCGAGTTCATTTTTCCTGAGTTCTGTCAGTGTGATTCGATCCTTTAAATTAGAGATGGCTGCTGTCAATTGTTTGCGGGTTCCCAGCACACTCTCAGTCAGACTCAAGCTTACAGGTTTACTGTCATTCAGAAAACTGAAAAACTTCTTCATGTTTTTCTCATTTATATCCCATGCTGCTTTGTTGTAGTTTTCTTCTTCTTTTCCTTCATCATGATTTTTATCTTCAAGAAAGTCTTCACAGTGAGCGTTGTCAAACCAGAAACACACTGGTTCCCCCGCACCAGTTTTAGCACATCTGATACCTGATATCTTGATGGCTTTAAGGGCACTTGTTGGCTTTTTGGGGGCACGTGTGATGAGCAGTACAATGTTTTTCTCTATGTCGTTCCCAAATAAAGAGAGAATGGAGTCAAAAATATAAATCTGTCTGTCTGAGAGTCGAGTTGTATTTGATGATGCCACAAGACACACTAAATCAACTTCATCTTTGAACTGGAATAATTCATGCAATGTTTCAGTAGTTTTTAAATCATCATCCTTTCCTTCTGTTCTTCCGTATCCAGGTGTGTCGATGACAGTGAGAGAGAATGGACTCTCCTCAATAAACACATCATACACAGTCACTGCCTTTGTCTGAGACTTGCTTTGTTTTTCTTTTGTCTCTATGATCTCACACCAGATTCGGCCTTCACGTTTGACCCCCAGCATGTCGTTGATCATGGCATTGATAAGAGTTGACTTTCCTGTTCCTGTTTCTCCAACCATTAATATGGTTTTATGAGGCTTGCTCTTGTCTTCCTCTCCAAAAATCTCTCTCCTCAGTCTTTCTCCCTCATTTAGAGTTCTTGTGTTCAGAATGTATCTTGTGAGGGATCCTGTTATTGATCTACTGGTCTTTGTAATTTCATCTAGTTGTTTTCTCACTGTATAAATGTACAAATCCTCATTTATACTGGTGTATAAATCCTCAGTCCTACAGGACAATTAGAAAGATAAAGTGCATTAATGCTAATGTGACATTATTTTCTTGTTCTAGTATTTTTCAAACACATAAAATGTGGCTGTAGGTATGCTGTCAGTAATTATCTGTATTGTACTAATTTGTGTTCTAATTTTAAACTTGCTCACCATCAATAAAGCCCAAATATTACACTGTTAAATACACATCAAATACAGCTGATGTTGCTATTATGTGATTACACAGCTAACAAAAAAATTATGTACTGTACTGTACTTCCAGAAGTTTTATGCTTTATGTAGCTTTAAATTTTAAAGTGATGAAAGAACCAGTTATCTTTCCTTAAAGAGTCATTCAGGTTTTTAAACAATCCATTTGTTTTGGAACTACAGACTCTAAGGAACCTTGTACATTGTGTATACATTTTCTAATGTAAGATAGGATACATCTTTCTGTGTTTTACCCCTGAAAGGAAGATGGAGAGTCTTACCCCTGAAAGGAAGATGGAGAGTCTGCCATTACCTACGTCTTGTTTCTAAAGTTTAACATGAAAAACAGAAGAGCAGACATGTCAAACACAAGGCCACATTGAAAGCAAACTTTTAAGCATATGTCACTAAAGAACTTAACAGAAGACTTGATTATGGCACTTTGACCCAAACATCAGGACAAGCACAAAAACCTGGACGCACAGCAGAAGCTACAGAAGTTAGAAGAGTTTAAAAATAGTCTGATGTTACAGTTTGTGCATAACAGAAGAACGTTGGGGTATTCAATTAAAGCAAGGCATTACTATGCTTTAATTTAATTATTATAATTACTATATCTCTGTCTAGGAAATGCATTCTGAACTTGGAAATGTTGTTCCATCACACAGATGCATGATGCAGTATAAGTTTTTCGTGGGAGATTCAAAAGCAGAAAGAAGAACTTGGGTCACTTTTGCTGTTTCCCAACAATCATGAACCAGGTCTTCCCTGCTCTGTTCCCAACTGCTCATTCTGCCTATAAACTGAACACACTTCACATGGAGCTCAAACTGAGCTTTACTGACTTTCAGAACTTTGCAGAAATTCAAATTTGTGCTGCTCAGTAACCCATTTGCAGCTGACATGGAGAAAGCACTTGTAAACGTCTGGATGAAACTCCAGTGTACGGTCCCCACAGTTCCCCGGTTCATCCCGAAAATAAGGCCCTATGAGCTGCTTGAGTGCTCTGCATGTTAAGTAAACATGAGATCAGAACGACGTCTTTGAGATAAGAACGATGAGAGTGGCCCTTGTTTTAAGCTGGACGAAGGAGAGCGGCTCTGAGCACTTCAGTTTGGCTTTTTCTACTTTTCCCTGTGTTTCCATCAGAAATATTGTAGTCTGTTAGTTGAAATTCACATTTTTCTTCTAAACTGTTTAAATGTTAATCCTGTTCTGCCTGTTATTACATATTTAAAACTTTAGAATTTAAAAGAGAATGGAGAGAAACTTCAGCATTGAAGTTCAGGGCAATCGGTCAGCCTTTGAAAATGTCGTACCATAACTGCATCTAGTGGCTGGAGCCTGTCATGTATTCAAGAAAGTCTGAGAGACAATGAAAGACCATAAATAATCAATTCCTTATGTGCACCATGACCTCCGAGAGGCTTTCAGCAAGAAAAGTTTGTGAGAAAAGTTATAACCGATCCGGTGTAAGACTATATGTTAAAGTTCCTGTAGTGACATGCTCCAGAGAGTTTTCTTTCAAGTATGCTAGCAGATGAAGCACTATTGTGTTTTGTGGCGAGCTGGCGGCCCTCATGATTGTTTGGACCCTGCTAGGGCCTGCAAGGGTTAATGTGGGGTTCATAGGGGGGTCACAGGTGGCATGATGTGTGGGGGGGATGATGGGCTGCAGGTGCAGCTCATCATCATTTTTGGTGGGTTTTCAGTGGGTTAGGGTGGGGCTAAGGGTTTTGCTCCTCAGTTGGAGTTAGGGGGTCTTAAAGAGCAGATGTGTTGTGCTTATAGCTGTGTGCTTGGACAATAAAAGGAAAAAGAAAATGCAAGTTCCTGTCTGCGTGTCGCCTTCTTCCACGGCTCGCCACATTATTTTAGGGAACCGAACACTGCAGCGCAGTTGAAAGCAGAAGCAAGTAAAAATGATTTAAAGTAAAAACTGTTCCCTCGAGCAGTAAGATTTCAGGCTGCATGAAACAAAACTAGTGGGGGCCGGTTCAGAAGAACTGTTCACACAATAGTAGCTCATTGCCACCTGGATTGCCTGCTGCTACAGGAGCATCTTGTCACTTAATTCAGCACACTTGCTTAATTGCTTAATTATTCGATTGATAGTGTTATTCGTGAAGCCACTGTCTTTTCATCCACACTGGGAGCATAAAGTGAACTTTGGTTTAATTTCTTTTAGCTTTGATTCGTTATTGGAAAAAAGCATGAACAGTGGATTTTTTAATATGTGCAACATGCCTAATGGTAACAGAAACTTGCTGAACTGATTCTGAGGTTAATATGTTTTTCCATTTGTAATCAGTTTCACTTCAACCTGACCACATAATGTACTGTTGTTTCTTCTTCCTTAGTAAATAGCTTTCTGTAATGTTTTAGATCATCCATTTCTTTGAGTTACTTTATGAAATAGCTCAGTGTCATTACGCTTAACCCTTTAAAATATTTTGTTCACTTGTAGAATTCGTTCAAAGCAGTGTTGCTGTTTTAGAAACAGTATGACATGTATAATACACTAAAGCTGAGTTTTTTTAATATAGTCAATAAAATATTTCTATACTGAATCCTATGTCTTATGCCTTTGTGAGTAAAATCAGATGCAGAATGTAGAAATTCTGATTATATTTTAAAGTTTGTGAGAAAACAATTGACCCACAACAGTTAAGCTAAAAGTTTGGACTCAAAAAGGATTTTTGGATTTTGTTCTTCACTGCTTGTGATTGTTAGGCGGGCTAAAGGCAGTACACAAATATTTTTGGAGCCATGTCACCATTCTTTGACATTTAGTCCGTCTTTAAATAAAGCCTTATTTCCACATGCAGTGAAGAACAACATGCAAAAATCTGAAGAAGTGCAAAAGAAAATACATTTTAAAATAAGATAATTCATGTAACTGCAAATCTAAACACATTACTTACCTTCAGATGTGATGAATTTGCTTTTCATGCACTTATACATCCACTTCCACATCTATTGCATACTACTTACACATCCACTTCCACTGTGAATATCACATGAGTTACAGGAACCTGCTCAGTATCAGTTGCCAGCTTGCAGGTTTTCATGCCAGGTTTTCAGAAATGAAATTTGGTCTCAGGCCACAAGCAGAGATGAGTGTGCAAGTAAGTGATGGAAGACTTTGTTTATGTGGAATTTGAAGTAATTATTTTCCAGTATTCACAAATTCAGATGCAGCAATTCAGTCAGGATACTCAAAAAACTGTATTTCTGTGCTCAGAGACTCCAAAAGAAACCATAACAACAATGTTCAAGGAGGCTGAACAGAGGTACCCAAAACACAAAACATGTCATTTTTAACTCACAAACTCAGTATGCTATTTTAGGTATGAAATTAAGGTAATGCACAGTTGCAGATAGATGAACGTAATGAAAATAAACTTATTATAAAGGCAGACACACAAAATGGTGGTTGATAAGCACAATAGGTGGTAACAAAGTTTATAGTCGACACAAGCAAAGTTCATAGCAAGAATCAAAGTCCATGACAGGGTTAAGTCCACAACAGAAAAACAAGGTCCAAAACACAGGTAATCCACAGGAAGTAAGCAAGACACACGGGAGAGTATTCATGAATGTTCATGGAAGTAGTGTAATGTCCATCTAGAAATTGCTCTCCGGAGAAAGGTTCAGAGTGCACAGTGGATTTGTCTGAGGAGTGGGGCTAGAATTCCAAAGAATGCGATCTATTGGTTGTATGTGGTGGTGTGTTGTGGGGTGTGACCATGGTGCACATCCATGACAGTACCCCTCCTCCTATTCCAGGCACCAGACATGAAGCTTTGAATCCTAGAAGTCCACCCAAATCTTGAACCGATCGTGGGTGTTCGCAGCAGTGATAGAGAATGCATGATTGTCTAGCTAGGATGTGATCCAATTTATTAACTCCCGCTCCACAATCCACCACTGGGGTCATCGGACCATGGCAAGAGAGCAGGGATGTCACAATAGGAAACTGTGAGAACTGGACTCCGCCGCTCACCACCGCGGAATCCTGCTAAATCCTTTCCACTCTGGGCGGGACGATAAAGGTGTTCGGGGGACTTGATCCTATAGTGTCCTTTTCCTCCACAATAAAGTCCAGAAGTCCTTCTTCGATATCTGTCTTGTGGACTAAGTTGAGATCTTTCAATCTGCATTTAAAGATCACAACTTAGGCCTCCGGTCTTTCCTGAAAGACGATCCACCATTTCATGCTGTCACAGGGTGAGGTAGTTGCAGATAGATGAACATAATGAAAAGGAACTTTATTATAAAGATTTAGTCCACAGTACCAGAGAATGGTCAAAGAGAAACAGGCAGGGTGACAAAAGCGTAATTGATAAGCACAAATGGATATAGAAAAGTTCATGGTCAAGACAAGCAAAGTTCAAGAATCAAAGTCCTGGACAGGGTTAAACACAGGTAATCCACAGAAAGTCTGATCAAGAATAAGCAAGACACACAGAAGGATTCATGAATGAACACAAAAGTAGTGTACTCCGGAGAAGGGTTCTGAGCGAGCAACAGTGGGCATGACCGAGAGATGGGGCTAGAATTCTGGAAAATGCAATCTATTGGTTTTTTGTGGTGATGTGTTGGGGAATTGGATCCATGACAAAAATAATTTACAAACAATGTCCATCGAAGTAGGAATATCCTGAAGACATGGATTTTTAAAGAAATATTGGCCTTTTTTGATATGAGAATATTTAAAATTTAATAGCATTTTATCGGTTCTGTCTAATTATCGTCCCATTTCCAATCTACCTTTCATTTCAGAATTATTGGAAAGTACTGTTGCTGTTCAACTCCAGTCTTTTCTGATCGATAATAATCTCTTTGACCCTTTTCAATCTGGCTTTCGCCCTCTCCATAGCACTGAAACTGCACTTGTAAAGGTAGTGAATGATCTACTGCTTTCTGGTGACTCTGGCTTCTTATCTGTACTTCTGCTACTTGATCTCAGCTCTGCCTTCGATACCATCTCCCATGACTTACTTATCTCTCGTCTTTCTGGTTTGGGTGTCTCTGGTTCTGCACTTTCCTGGTTTTCTTCCTATCTCTCAGATAGACAATTCTATATTTCTGTCAAGGATTACCGATCGCCTACCGTCCCCCTTAAGCGAGGTGTTCCCCAGGGTTCTGTTCTCGGTCCACTATTATTTACAGTCTACGTAATCCCACTTGGTCAGAACGCCATGATTTTAATTATCACTTTTATGCCGATGACATTCAGCTCTACTCTGTCTGCACACCCACCCCATCCGCCCAACTCGACAAAATATCTGTGTGTGTGAAGGAAATTAAAGATTGGCTTAACTCAAATTTTCTGAAACTCAATACGGATAAAACTTAGATAATCTTCACTGGAACCCCAGCACTCACTCGCAATATCTCTGCTTGCTCCACCTGTGAGCTTGCCGGCTCTCATATCAAAGTATCCACATCTGTCAAAAATTTAGGTAATCTTTGACTCTACACTCTCTTTTCAGTCTCACATCAATTCTGTCACTAAATCTGGGGGTTCTGTTTACTGTTAATTGCCAGAATAAAAAAATTGGTAAGGGGGCAGTTCATTCTACCTTTTAACGAGGTTTTACTGTTTCTGCTCGTTTGTTTGTCTACTGTTTGTGAGAAGCTTATCACAGTCTCAGTTTGAGTCCGTTCTCAAACTGTGCTCTGCCTGCTTATGACTCTGGTGGCGTCTTCAGCTAATTCTCACAGCTGTTACAATATGGTTGAAAGCAGATTGCTTTTTTTTTTTTTTGGCCTGGTCAGTGGATGTGCCCCCTCCCCAATCTGTGCCCATGCTGAGGATCTAATTGGTTGGATCAGGACTTAAACTCTACTAATAAACCCATTTCCCCTCAGAATCTCATGAACTACTTCTGTGTTGTAAGCAGGTCTGCTGGAATACCAGGTGTTCAACCCTCCTTCCTGGAGATCCACCTAACACACAAATGAATCTGATCCAGCCAATCGAGGTCTTCAGAAGAACATGAGCTGGGAAAGCTGCTTTAGGTGCTTCACTGGAACGCTGAGCTCCTAAGACTGATCTAAAACAGCTCAAGGATTTGTCCTCAGCAGGTGTGAACGTGTAGATAGTGTGACCCTCGTGCTATACCCTACTGTTAGAAATGTACTCAGGATAGCACACAGAAACGATTTGGGGCTGAAAGTGGAAACAACTGTTTAACACCAGGTTAACAGCAGCAGTATGGAAAGAGGTAACAGATTCTGGCAATATATATTTCTCTTACTCTTTCTTCTGCTAGTTTGGCATAAACAGGCACTCGGCAAACGTCTATCATAGTTTTGGTGGTACACAAGTAACTACCCATGGCGTTCTCCTATCACTAGGGGGTGGTAAAATAAATCCAAAACACCATACACAGAACTAAATAAAAAAAAACCTCAGAAAACCAAACCACACTAAACAAAGTTTACCACAGTCAAAGGTGAATAGGAGAGCCAGTAGATACGCAGTAAGTAGCCTGTTGGCCCTCTAAATACAGTGCAGTGTACTAGAGGTAAGATATCTTTTAACAAATGCACTCACACTAACTTTCAGGCACCTAGTTGTAAGTTTCAACCTCAAACCAATCTAAAAGGTCCACAGAAAATGCATACAAAACAACAGAAAGGGAATTGTAGTAGGAGGGAGATTATAAAGGTCCGAATGCATACCGACCATCTTCTGGTTAGACCGTCTTGGCATTGCCAGTGATCGCGGGGGGATACTGACCCTCTTGACTCTTGGTGTGGGGCGGTTGCTACCAGGTTGGGATTTACTTCTCGTGCCATTAACCAATGATCTGCATTGACATCCTGTTCAATACCACTAGATAGGCTTGATGACACCTCTCATCCTGGAGCCCTCTCTTCTCTAGTACATCTGTCTGGAGAATGGGGGAATGTCTGTATGTGAGCCACTCGCAGTTCAGTTCTATGAATATACCTTTCTGGGCCTTGACTATCCACTGGACGGATAGTATATACACAACCGCCATCGTCTAAGCACCTCACTATATAAAGTGTGCTGTCCCAGAAATCTTGAATTTACTGCGACCCTGGACATGTTTCCACTTGTAAACCAGGGTGTCCGCTGGAATAATTCTGGCTGCCCCGTGTTGGTTCCGCTGTGCCCGTTGAGTTTCTGTACTCAGTTGTCGTTCAGCGCTAGTAAAAGCAAACTGGAGAAACTCTTGTTGGTCTTTCACCCATTTCACCAACCGTGCCCTCTACCACCTCATTGTCTGCTACACCCAGCAGTGAGTCAATCAGCAACTGTGGTTTTTGGCCGAACATCAACTCATAGAGAGAATGCCCAATTGTCTGATGCACAGTGGTGTTGTAGACAAAAATGAGTTGAGGGAGGTACTGAGGCCATCTCCTTTTCTGATCAGGTGGTAATGTTTGTAATAGATCATGCATTGTTCGATTAAAGCGTTCACATTGACCATGGCCTTCTGGATGGTACCGGGTTGTTTGACTCTTCTCCACTCCATACAATTTACACAGCGCTTTCATTAAATCCCCTTCAAAATTACTCCATAAATGTAAAACCACTTCTCTGTCATGATACGCACCACGGTACTAGCTTTTTGATCTGAGGTAGGGAATGCCTGTGTTAACTTTGAAAAAACATCTGTGACCACTAGAACATTTTCACTTGATTGTTCCTGTACTGTGAAATCCACAGCCACAATCTCCAATGGCTTAGAAGTCAACAAACTCACCGGGAAAGTTCTTACTTTGGGGGACACTGCTTTTGAGACCACACAGCGGGAACACTGCTTACGCCACTGTTCAATATCCTTCCTCATTTGCGCCGATAGCACCTTTGCCGCACCAGATGAGTTGTCCGTTCACTGCCTTGTTAACCATGGTTATCATGGAGGGCTGTGAGCACTTCGGACCTCAACACCTCTGGGAGCAACAACTGCAGGATTTCTTTATTCTCCCCGTGCACGTTCGAATCGTGCCGACAACGCCATTTCTAGAGTGCTTATACTGTGAGGTGTTAGGTAAAAGTTTCATTGAAACTAGTTAGACAAACGCTCACCTGAGATCACTGAGGTCTGAGGTAATTAGGTGGCAATTGGTGGGAGTGGCTTCTGCTCTCTCTGAATTGTTAAAAAGGTCAACTATTCTGCTGTAGATTTAGTGTGCTTATTGAATCTGCCTGCTGCTGTGACTTATCTGGTAAGCTTGCTTAAATTTAGTGTGTTATTTAACTGTGCTGCTAGCTTGTGCATTTAGGCTGTCTTGAGTGCTTATACTGTGAGGTGTTAGGTAAAAGTTTCATTGAAACTAGTTAGACAAAGGCTCACCTGAGATCACTGAGGTAATTAGGTGGCAATTGGTGGGAGTGGCTTCTGCTCTCCTTGAATTGTTAAAAAGGCCAACAAGTTTGCATCTTTCAAGAAGAACTCCTCTTTCAAGTTAAAGTGACCATTTGTCATACGTGAACACACCACAGCACAGAGTGTGAACAGCACGAAATTCAACCTCTGCATTTAACCCATTCACCAAGTGAAGCAGGGGGCAGCCAGGAACACAGTGCCCGGGGAGCAGATGACTCACCGCTCATCCTCCTTGGTGACTTCAATCTCCCAAGCGACAAGATGCAGACCTGCGGACTCGCCATGCTCCTCTCGTCTTTTGGCCTGACCCTTGGCGAGTCTCC
>JBBPDB010151246.1:0-14289 GCA_037974465.1 Brachypetersius altus
GAGGATCTGAGAGAGCGGGACGGAGTGGCGATGTGAATCAGATCACACAGGTAGGGAGGGGCCAGGTTATGGATGCACTTGAAAGCAAGGTGGTCCTACAAATTAGCTGACTGTGTGCAGATGTGCAGGCAGAGCAGTACTTAGCATGCTGTGGAGCACTTTACTGAGAACACTTTCCGTTACCAAGAAGGTTGTGTGGTTGACTCATTCGCTCTTCCCTAAGGGTGTTTGTATGCAAGGAGCATCTTATCCAGTGGGGTTCAGTTTAACTGTGTAGGGAAAATGAGTGCGTTCGCACCAAATTGCTGTGTAATGGAACTCGTTCTGTATAGCTGCGGCGATGAAGTGGTCGGATAGGTAATAAGCAATTGAGATGGTGAAACTGAATGGGTAATTGCTAAACTGCATCCATTACCAAGAGACGTTTCATTGCCTAATCAGCAAAGTACTTAAACATCTTTTCTTTTCAAAGTGAGATTAATGCCAATGAAAGGAATATCAAAGGTGGCGACAAACACCCGTCTGGAAGAGACAGGCCAGCTTAAGATCATGTTGAGCAGATTTAAAGTGAGGAATTCTTACTTAAGCGCTTCTGCAGCATGGAATCGGAGACTCCAAAGCTTCCCACCGAGATGCGATAGCAGCAACGTGAGGAAATGCATGCTGCATTTCATGCACGTGTTCTGTGTCACGGCAACACCTGACAGCATGGACCGAAGTAATCCATCATAGCAGCTCTAATTTTGTTGTACCCTGCTCGCTGATTCCAGGGTCAAAAACACTACAGTTACATCTAGTGCAGAGATGACCAGCAGCCGTATAGGTCTGTGCACCAAAGCTTAAATGGTTTCTCTGAATCTAAACCATCTAGTTTGACATGCAAACAATTTTAAAAAGGAAAATTGAACAGAATGCAATTAGAGCTTCGACGTTTCACTCTCCTGAAGAGTTATCATGAAACCAAAACAAAAGCATTCCTCTCAGGTTGTTTCAAGCCTAAATTAATTTTCCGATTACATGGTTGAAGGTTCGACGTGGGCACTAAGCTCATTGCCTCCCAAGGTTTGGCTGCAGTGCCTGGAGATTGGCCAGGAACGCATTGCAAAGCCTTGAACACCGTACCCCCCGCCACGACAGCCCTTACCACCAAGTGTCACATTCTATTCCAGTATGAACTGACATCTTCGCTTATTCTGCAAAGGATTCGCTCATTTCCAGGTCTATTGTGCCCCAATGTTATCCCGAGCTCTTCAAAGTGCTCTCCAAAGCCACTGCCATCTGCTCCTTGATGTTGAATTAACAGGGGGTACTGTGCTGGGATTAAAGCAGCCATGTTAACGGCACAAAAACCCCGAAATGTATATCTGTTTGATGTCTTAAGGTGTCATTCTATACATAGCTTGTTGGGATTATGCGAGGCGTGAATGTGGGGAAGCTAATAGGACGCCGATAAGCAGAGGCTGGCAGTAATCGCCTCTATGTGTTATTTCACTCGCCTCCAGCCAGATATTTCAAATGAATAACCCAGGACTGAATCATTAGGATATTAAAGCGCGCATTAAGCATGTTGAAGACGCTTCTCGGGCTCCAACATTTAGCTGAAGCTGTTCTTTAGAATTGTTTTTATCATCATCTTTATGGCTTTGAAATTACAGCCGCAAAAAAATAGCTGCCAGAGTGGAGAACGCGCCGTTAAGCACGTTCTCGTATTTGAACTTCGCTACACTAGGAGATGACGATGCTACAGTCCATAAACTTTTAATATTTAAGAAAAATTTGAGATACCGCGTCAACCTTTGATCCTTTCCTGGAACCTAACCTCGAGGATCTCCCTAGGAACCCACGCAATCCCGTCCCTGTCCCAGCTCATCTGTATGCGACACTGATCATTATGCAAAACCCACCCACGCTCTCATCTGTCATTTAAGGTCTGGAACACAAACTCCCCTAGGTCATCCCTGGCATTCTGACGTCATTCCGAATAAGCTGGAAGAGCATGGGCTAATCTAATTACTCTGACAATTTCTGACTGGGGTTCTGTCATCAGACTGGGCAAGACCCTTAAGTGTGTGCTGTAAACAATTATTAATGTTCTGTTGCAGATTGATGCATTGGTTTATACTCGCGACTGTCAGGGGTAAGGGCACTGGAGGCACTCACGAAACATTATGCACTTAAGTGACTTCCCTCAGAGTTAGGTATGGTCAGGCAGTTACCATCAGCAGTGAAGCCGAGCTGTACTCTATTGGAGCTTTTCATTACTTCGATTACTTCAAAATTGCAAAATTTCAGGAAAAGATACTAAAGCATTAGAACCAGCTCATGGTCTTGGGGTTAGTAAGCTATTAAATGTATAAATAATTAACTAATATAACATATTATTTTACAAAATGTGTCATGTATCATGAAGAAGAAGACTGACGCTGTGGGCTGCCACCAACGAGGCGCCTGGGGACGGTGCCTTGCTCAAGGGAACCTCAGCGTGACACTAGTAGTTGAACCCCAACCCTCGGACTGTAGGGCCAATGCCCTGAACACTAGGCCATCCAAACAAGTCATCATAACTAATGACTGCTCTTTTTCTGCCATAACAATGAAAATGTATCATTTGTGGGACTAATAAAGGTTTATCTGACCCTATAAGTTATACCACAAGCTCCAGCACCCCTGTTTAATGATAATGGATGGATGGATGGATGGATGGGTGGATAGATGGATGGATGGATGGATGGATGGATGGATGGGTGGATAGATGGATGGATGGATGGGTGGATGGGTGGATGGATGGATAGGTGGATGGATTTATAAGTGGATGGATGGATGGGTGGATGGGTGGATGGGTGGATGGATGGGTGGATGGATGGATGGATGGATGGATGGATGGATGGATGGATGGATGGATGGATGGATGGATAGATAGATAGATAGATAGATACATACATACATAGATAGACACATAGATAAATAGCCTGAACCTTATAAAGCATATGTTACTGAACCTTATAAGGCATAGGATATTGTATATATTAATAGAAGACTGTAGTGTCTGGCTGTCATTTTACTGTCAGTCAGAGGTCCCACAAAAAAGCCAGTGTAATGCGAGCCTGCTGGGCTGCTGTTGTCTTCATCAAAGAGAGCATAAAACAAGACTTTAATTTCTCTTTATTCAGGGCTCTGCATGGACGCATATGTTAGAAAAATCTTAGGTTTGTTTCCAAGCTGTTTCCAAGCTGCAGTCTGAGAACTTTACTGATGCTGCTCTGAGCTGTAGTGCAGGAGAAAGAGAGAGTGCAGGACGGCTGTCTGGACACAGAAAAGAGACTCATACATTACCTTTCTTTCATGACATTTCATCAGGTACTGATTCACTCAGAGCTACAGTTGTGAGCTGAACTGGTGTAGCTACCAAAATTAACTATAAATTTACTCTGAAAAAGAAAATGTGAGAAGATTTATGTGCAATAGTCATCAATAGTCATCGTTATCATGTACAATATCTCTACTTATGAGACAGATCAATCAAGCTTTCTGATTATGATTCTGACTTGCGAGCTGAACTGGTATAGTTGGAAATATCAGCTGGAAATTTGCTTTACTCTTTAAAAAACTACAAATCTATAGATGCAAATGAAACAAATGACTAAAATACAGTGTAGATTTTAATGTTTGTCACTCTGTTATAACATTAAAGTGTCCTTTTAATTACTATAGTGAATAGTACAGCATGGCAGTTAGTGTAGGTCAACACAGGCATTAAACTTTGCTTTTTATTTCTGGGCAATTAAACAGTGAAAATGTAAACAAAGTAATTCAAAGTTGGTTTATGGGAAAAGCTCCATTCAGGAGATACTTAACAAATTAGACTTGTTTGCAGTGGTGGTGAAAGGAACCAGGCGTCTAATATTTGTCTCGAAAAGTTTCCTCACAGAAGGTTATTAATTCACTGTCTGATGCCTGATTGTTTTACACCAACTTTAGGATAAGAGTTATAAAAAGTATTTTTAAAAACTTTAATGAAATAGAGATATACGCAGGGCAAAATACTCACACCTTTTTCTTCACATTTACCACTATTTTACAATCATCAACATTACACATAATAACCAGAAAAAGCATATTTAGGTTCACTGGCTATGGATTGTAAAAAAAAAAATGCATTGTAAACATTGTGCCCTCTGGTTCCATTCACCACCAGAAATCTGCTAACAACAGACCATTTCACACTTTGATTACAGCCTCTGAATTAGGCAGAAATGTGGGTATTTTTGGAATTCCCCTCTAAGTAATTGTATACTGTACAAAATGTTTTTTTCTCATCCACTTACAGCCTAATATACTAAAACCAGCTAGTGTTAAATGCAATACAGAAATAGATTAAAATGTCCTACTAAATATTAGAAAATGCTAAATCAGACAAACAAGCAAAGTAAAGGTTGTTTTAATTGATTTATAAATGTTTACTATAAAAATGCTAAAAAAGACTACTCAAAGTGCTAGTACAATACTGAAATCTAATAATAAGTGTTACTAAATTAAAAATCTAAATAGAAAAAAGTTTTTAAAAGTACTCAAAGTGGTGCTGCAATGCTGATATTGATTAACAAATGTTTGTAAAGTTAAAAACGTACTGAGAGTGTTGATAATTTTTATTTGGCCTATTCTGCATACTGGACCGTGTTGCATTTCTAACACCTATGGCGAAAGAAGGACAGGTTGCAGGAGGAGGTCCAGGCCATCTTTAACTTGTGGAGCCCAGAGGCTGAACCACATTGGAGGAGTTTGGAGATGGAACCCCTCCCACTGAAAGCTCTGCTATGGAGCGTGAATAAGGAGGTGCAGGACTCCTTTTCAGTCTTGTTCTCCAGGATTTACAAAAGTAAAAGCTCGTCGTTATATTTTGCAGCTTCTGAAGATGTTCAGGGAGGCTGTTGAGGAGCTCGGTCCGCAGTGATGGCCAGTAAGAGCTCGGAGTGGCTGCAGATGGAGCTGGACTCGGGCTCTCTGCTCCTGCTGGACCTCCGACCCCACAGACTCTACCAGTCTGCCCGGATTGAGACGGCCATAAGTCTGGCCATCCCCAGCATCCTGCTCCGGAGGTTCAGGAAGGGCCAGCTGCCCGTCAGAGCCGTCATCCCGAACCGGGAGGACCGTGAGAAGTTCCTGAGGCGCTGCGGGACGGACACGGTGGTCCTGTACGACGAGTCCAGCGTGGAGCTCCAGCACGGAGCCTCGGTGCTCGCCCTGCTGCTTCAGAAGCTCTGGGACGACGGAGTCAGAGCGTTCTTCCTTGAAGGTGAGTTTATCTCTCATCCCTGGCTACAACTTTGAGCTGTCTGTAGTTTCTGCAGTAACTTTTTGCCCACATACAGTAGAACAGTCTTTAGGTTAGTGCTATTTTTGCACACCATATAAAGAGAAAGTGTGAAACGTTACGTCAGCATAAGTTCACGTCTTCAGTAATTCAGTAATCAGGGGATTTGAACGCTTAAAATGAAAAGAAAACGAATCAAAAATTCCAAGATGAAAATTTAAGATGAATTAAAGTGGTTTAGATGAATATTATGAATTAAAGTGTGAAAGATAAAATACTCACTATGGGTCACTGTTTAGGTTCATGACGTCGTCACAAAAAGCCATTTATTAATTAGTTGCTTGTCTGTCGTATCACTTTCTTTAAAATGTTTGGATGACTCATACAGTGCAGAAAACTAAATACTAAAAAATTTAAAAATTGCAAATATTTTAACAATTCTTTTTTTCTCCCAAATTATGCTAATTGTATACTTTTTGGAAATATTTAAATGTAATTAAAATATTGTAGAATTTTTTTAGTATTTTAGGGAAAATGTTTTAGTGAATTATATTTTAAAATGATGTACAATAGAAGTTCTAAGGTAGGAAGCTACATCACAAGCGTAGTTTCTTTCCTGACCAATCAGATCAAAGGGAAGGTGGGCCTTCAGTAACTGTGTTTTCATTGATCGAAACTATCACAAGCAAAATGAAAAGTAACTTTCTTTACACACTCAGCCGATAGTTTGCTCAAAAAGTTAGGGTCCAAAATGAATGGGTTCATATAGTGGTTTTGTGTAAGCTGTGAATGGCCGATCATTTGTATACAGAGAAATGCACTTATTTTCTCATCACAGAACAACACAAAATATTTCAAGTCTGCATATGGTTTGAGAATTTTTAATCTCCCACAAGCAAGCCTTTAAGTCTTTACTGAATGGGACTAAAAATGTTAAAAGTATTTATAGTCTTTCTCTCTGATTTTATGATTTACATTTTTGAAAATAAACTAACGAGCGTGTGTAGTTTTCTTGTTTTGGCATTATCCAAAATGTCAAGGTCAGATGAAATATTAAGATTGTCCTTCACTGGAAGGGCCTAGCTCAAACCCTGAAAATCAGGTGTGTCCCAATACTTTTGTCTATGTAGTGTACATTCACAAAGTCAGCTTAATTTAGCCAACCAGCTGATTAGCTCTCCAACCAATCAGCATTAATGCTAGCATTTTACTACCCAGAAGCAGTTTACTGTGGAAAAATAGAAATATACTGGTATATTTTTGTTGATTGTGTTATTATAAAAACTTCCCCTTATAAATTCTCTATTGTGTGAACTGCAAAGAAAAAAGACAGGACAACACACTTGTTCCTCAGACTTTTCCTCAGAATTTGCTTAAACTACTTGAACTCAGACTAAACTTTACTATCCTCCTGTTCCATGTTTGGGTGTTTCACTGTATGTGTTAACTTGCCTATATATGGGTAAACACCTTTAACATGGCTTATTGCTTAATACAAAATCCCATGCTCACTTTAAAACTAGGTCAGGTTTGATCCTAATCATAAACCTAAAGCTCCTACGAACTAACAGAGAGTTGGCTAATATCTGTAGACAGAGGGGCTACCCAGATAAAGGCTATGTCCTAAAATGCATATTATCATCAGAAGTGTGTGATTTGGGACACAGTGGGCTTTTAGAGCATGTTCATCTGTTTATAATGAAACTTTCACATGTTTCGCAAGTTCAAACGGTGGAAGAATAAGACAGGAAAAACTTTTGAGACCCAGGGATTTTTTTTGACGTTTGTGTCATGTGTACAACCAACACATTTGTATTTGTCACTTTGGTAGGAGGCTTTGTCAAGTTCCAGATGGAGTATCCCGAACACTGCGAGACATTTCTGGACATTTCAGCTGCAGACTCCTCGCCACCGCTGTCAGTGCTGGGACTCAGGAGCCTCCGACTCGGTTCAGATGGCTCAGATGGAGAATCGGATCGGGAGCCTGGTTCCGCTGAGCTTGAGGACAGTCCCTTATCCAGCAATCAGACGGCCTTTCCGGTCCAGATCCTGCCCTACCTTTACCTGGGCTGTGCCAAAGACTCCGCAAACCTGGACGTGCTCGACCAGCACAATATCAAGTACATTCTGAATGTAACCTCTAATTTGCCCAATGTGTTCGAGCACGACGGTCATTTCAGGTACAAGCAGATCCCCATAGCGGACCACTGGAGCCAGAACCTGTGCCCGTTTTTTCCTGAGGCTATATCTTTCATCGGTAAGTGGCATTCAGCATACTTACCCTATGTCAAATGGTGACACTTCGTTAAACCAGGTTTTAAGCTTCTTTTGTATAATTCTGTGTATTTTATCAGTTGACTTTAAATACCTGTGATATCAACTATTTCTAATTTTGTTTAGAAGAAGTGACCGCACATATTCCTTCCCTTTTACTGCGCTAAACCACTGTTGTTGTTTGTTTTTGCATGTCCTATAAAATACAATTTTAAAATGACTTTAAAATGAATAATATTTAACCGTGTAAAGCAAACTGGTACCAATTGGTACTACAATAATACAGCTACCGTTAAGAACTCCTGGTCTTATTTCCAACAAGGCTAGAACTCTTCTCAGCCAATCAGACTAAGACATAAGGCAACTGTTACATTATGTTTTAGATTCAACTAGTTGCTAAGTAAAAATGAAAGTCAACAACAAAAGCTCCCCACTGTATAAAAATAGTATTGGTTATTTTACCTAAACAGTGGGACGTGATGGTATATTGTCCGTTGTGCCAATGGATGGTAGTTACACATGGTTTGCCTTGATGGTGAGAGTGGCGTGGAAGCTCTCTGTGAGCCATGGGAAGATTGTAAATTTGGTACACATCATCAGTAGTGTACCTTTGAATCGTGTACCTTTGAACTGAGTCAGCACTAGACACCCTCATCAAAGGTGGCCAGCTACAGGGTGATCAAACCTGAGCTTATGTTCTATGCCCAATTATGAGTATCCCACAGGAATATACAAGTCAGGGGCGTCCTCTCCCCTGAGTCAAGCCTAGAGCTGACCGCATACCTTGTTCACATTTCTCCTGGGGGCTCCAACCTGGATTTTCAACCTGGATTTTCAAGTGAGAGATGGGATGGGGGATTAGTAAGCGGGTCCTGATGCTGTTCTTTGAACCCAGCAAGGGTCCTTCTGTTTGATCCTTCTTTTAGCCACTTCAGTCAACCAAGGTCCTTCAAGCAGCCTAATGGTGGAAGTAGCATCCCACTTCAACTGTGAAGACTTTTGCATTCAATTCTCGTTGTTGTGTGTCTGCTGCCAGTTCTGTGTAGAGCAGTTTCTTGCGTTTATAAGCTTCTTCAGCTGAATTCACCCATGGGACTGTGAGATCTATGATGTTGACGGATTTCATTGAGGGCAACCAAAGTCTCGCATATGGCTGGTAGCTGCAATTTCAGGTGGAAAAATTAATTGCTGACCGATTTCTTCCCTTTCCTGGCCATGGCTAGCTGTCCAGCTTCTGGCTTAGTAAAAGGATGGTTGGGCTTTCTCTGTCCCTATCGAATGAATGTTGGTGCTGTGATGGAATTGGTTGCTCTCAGGGCTTTGATGGTATTCCTCCTGCTCTCAATAGCTGCTGCCAGACTCTTGATGACTTGGTTGTTCCTCCAGGTGTAGTGGCCTTGTGTGAGGCTGGTCTTACAGCCTGTAAAAATATGTCTTTGCCATCCCACTCATGGAGTTTTTTTCGCTTCTTTCAGCCTCCTCCGGACGGCGCACCTCCTCTACCACCATTTTCCCTCTCTCTGACGTTGAAGCCTTACACCAAGTTGGTTTACTTGCCACAAAGCCGAAGCCGCCTCTTCCCAGCTGTACATGCCCCATGATTTGCTTGTGCTTCAGGGCTGACATGGCATGCTGCACTGCATCGGATGGTTTCCATTTCCATCTTGTTAACAAAGGTGGTGCAGCATTGTTGATGGTCTGGTCTCTGGAGTCATTTGACATCATCAGGAGTCTCACTTAAGAGCACCTGTACTCTTCAGTGAGGCTCGTGACGGGCAGTTTCTGGACCCCTTTGCCGTAGAGGCCGATGTTAGTCAGACAGAGTGGGACACATATGAGTTTCTTCACATATGAAGTCATGGTTCACTCCATCTTTTCCACGGTTGTTATTGGGACCTCATAGATAGTAAGTGGCCACATTATCCAAGGGAGAAGTCCAAATTGCAGGCACCAGAGCTTAAGCTTCCCTGGAAGTAGGATCTCTTGTTCCTGCTTTTGAGTTTTCAGGTTTCCACTTTTTATAAAACCGTGTTCTTATGTGTTCCTTCCTCTTCGCAAGGTTGCTACCCGACATTTGATGCCCCCCTGGAGTAGCATGAGACCATCTCTAACTACTTCAGAGGCCTTCTTCCACTGCCTTCTCCGCTGCCTTCTCTCTCTGACCAGTCTTACAATCTCTTGCTCCCTCCTGGATTTGGCTGGTGCTGGTGTTGCTTTATTGCATCTCCTTATGTTTACTCCAAAGCGCTCTTCTCCATAGTGGTAGATGATGTCCCCCATCCTTTCCAGCTTTTCATCTGCTGTGCCCTCTAGTTGCTCCAAGAATTTTGTCAGTTTGTGGTTGACTGGTTCCAACTCTCTTTTTTCAACCGCTTTGGACCTCTTCACACTTGACCTGCGCCCTTTGATTTTTTTCTCCTTGGGAGGTCTCTGTGGTTTGGTGGGTTCCTCCACTGGCTTTTCTGTGCTTGTATCCTCCTCCTCAGTGACAAGTATGCTGATGCTCTGTGACCTTTGGTTTTTGTCCCATTGCTGTGCTTCAATTGACTGATTTGAGTGATTACTTTGTATGAATTAGAATGAAGACTGCGAGCAAGAACTTCTTATCCAACATCAATGTCGGACCTCACAATGGAGGAATGGTCAAAAATTCCCATAAACACACTCCTAAACCTTGTGGAGCTTGCCCGGAAAAGTTGAAGCTGTTATAGCAGCAAAGGGTGGGCTGACGTTGTATTAAACCATATGGATTAAGAATGGGATGTCACTTAAGTTCATATGCGTGCTCCCATGAGTCTTTGTGGCATGGTTGGCCCAGTTATGTGTTTTTGTGAGTGTTAGAGGGGGAGTAGATGTTTGTCAAGTAGAGTCAGCGAATTAATGTGTGCTTCTGTGTGTAATTTATGTGGTTGAGCTCGTCTCGCCAGTCACTCTCCTCCAGAGTGTTAGCTGCTGGAGTATCGTGAGGGTGACTCGAGAGTTCTGGGTGAGATGGGCGCAGTACTGGGGCATTCTGATTGGGGGCACAGTACTCTTTGTGTTGCAAACATCTGTTCAAAGCTGTAAAAGTTGAGAATGAAAGACGTTTTGCTTGAAGAACAGTGTGTTATTGCGTATTTAGGTTCTAACACTGTTGGTGTTCAGTTTTAACTGTACAATACAGATGTGCATTTAACTCCACAATATCTTCAATGTTAATGAGTTTAAATGCGTTTGGGGCCATAAGGTTTGCAGCATGTAAAAATATATATATAAAAATAGGCATTTTTAGGCATTTTTTTTAACCAAAGCACAACACGTTTTTTTTAGGAGATTACTGTATAAGCGGTGGATTTTATATATATATGTGTGTGTGTGTGTGTGTGTAAAACATAAATAATTTTGTTATTATTGTAATTTCACCACTCTAAAGTTCTGTTCATCATTCTTGAAACTGTAGTGTTTTTATATTATTCCAAACTTTGGAATCTTCTGTCCCTGTTACCTTCTCACCTTCTTGCAGATGAAGCTCGGGCCCAGCATTGCGGTGTGCTGGTTCACTGTCTGGCAGGGATCAGCCGCTCTGTGACTGTTACTGTGGCGTACCTCATGCAGAAACTCAACCTGTCCCTCAATGATGCATACGACTTCGTCAAACGCAAGAAATCCAACATTTCTCCTAATTTCAACTTCATGGGGCAGCTGTTAGACTTTGAGAGGACACTCAGAGTGAGTAGCCCAGTTGAGGGTCACTCATCCAGTGACCAGTTTTACTTCAGTGCTCCGGCTTCCACCGTTTTTCAGCTGGAGACACTAGAAAACTGAAATTGATGATGGGCAGCTTCTTTATAGTTGACATCAAGACTGCTAACATCGATTATATTAATTATCCAACAAACCAGGGATTGTTTGATAATTCATCAAAAAAGCACACTATAAAAAAAAGATTACAAACAATGCACAGTCTGACTTTAGTCTGACTATTTTAATTTTCAAACACAGTTTTTATTTATTTACGTATATTACAAATTTCTGTTTTCGTTTGGACACAGCAGCTACCCTTTATATTGGGTGAAACTGTTGAGATAAATGAACTAATAAAATGTTTGAAACTGATTGGGATAGATATTAACTGCCATTAGAATAAATAACATTTTTGTCATCTCCTGTAAATTACTGTTTTGAAGATTTTATAATAAATTTGCATTTATTTTTACACAGCAAAAAAGTCATAAATTGTTATATTCATTCATTCATTGTCAAATCTTAAGAATTTAAATATGATTACCTTCACACCACATTTATTAAAAGGTCTCATTGTTTGATTAAAAACTTTTATACTGATCATCATGTACGATGTGTACTTTTGCAGAAGAATCCTAACAATGACAGTGTGTGTGTGTGTGTGTGGGGGGGCTGCCAACTAATGAACTCAGACTATATTAGACTACAAATGTGTTTTGACTCTGAACAAGTAGTCACATTTCATCACATCACTTTCATGTGAAAAATATTTACTTCGGTGTATTAATTTGAATAAAGCTGATATGATACTTTTTTAATATGTACAGTAATCCCCCAGTTTTATGCTGTGCCTTGTCTAAGCATAGAGAGAGTGGAGAGAGTGGAGAGAGTAGAGAAAGTTATTTCAGTGTTTCTTGTGTGTAAGAGTCTTTGCACACTGCTAATGCTAATACTAATAGTGTTTCTCTCTCCCCCTCTCTCTCTCTCTCTCACACACACACACACACACAAACCAATATTTCCTACCTTGTCCCTGACTTAACTGAGCATCAGCACAGAGAGCTGTCTTGTTCTTTTGTGTAAAGTCTTTGCAAGCTGCTAATGCTAACCGGTAATGCTTATTATGATTATGATTATTTATTTACATTTTTGAAAAAAGGGTAATGCATTAAAATGAGTTTAAAATGAAATTTATTCTGGGAGCATATTTGGGGGCTCTAAAAAAATAGGTATTTTTAGGCTTTCATTAACCAAAACACAACAACGCGTTTTTTCAATCGACACGGGTGCTTTTAGAACATAACCCCGCGAAAAGCAGAGGATTATATATGTAAATCTTTTTAAAACCTTCTAACTTGTAAATCAAAGCCATTTTCTCACAGCAGCTGCTGTTTTATGTTGTGTACAACAGAAATGGTAGCATTAGAGTTCATTAAAGTTCTTCTATGTCACATGGTTTTGTAAAACAGCAACTAAAAATGTCTAACAAGAATTTTGCCAAATGTATACTTCTAAAATGCTTAGATAACAAAATATATGATCCGTGATTTGATGTGAAACAGTTCATTTTAGGGAAACTGATCTCTTCAGAGTGGCAGTAATTGAAACCAGGGGTCAAAATGTCTTGTCAAAATGTGTTTTTTTAAATACGTCTTTTGTTCTCAGGGTACATTTTTGCTTTACAACACCCTGCATGAATACCATAAATGAATTTAAAAATATATGGTGTAGACCAAAGATTTTATACTTTATGCCAGTGTATTTCCTGTAAAACCTTACCTTATATGGTGTAATACCTTCAGATGCCTGGTTCCATTCACGACCTCTGTGAACTCCTCTGACTTCGTAAACTTATTTAGAATACAGCATTTCAAATCAAATCACTCTAAATAACTTTGTTTACATCTTAGCAACTGAATTGTGTTAAAATCAGTGGCAATTCCCTTTAACCTGAAATGTTATAACATTACAAATAACTGGATGATTTCGAAGCACAGCCAGTCACAACGCCACCTTTTTTGTTTTCAGGAACTGTGTATAACAATTTGTTTGCACTTAGGGCATAATAATTAGGACAAAAATGAGATGTCAAAATAGTACCACAGAAAAGTCCTCGTAGCACCACTGTAGGGCAACATTCATGAGGCTACTCACCTACACAAAACATTTCATAACTACTAACATAAACCTGTATAAACATTCATAAATCATTTATAAAAACAAGCACTAATCGGTAAATAGTCCTGGGGGAGCTAGTGGCGTGGTGGTTAAGGATTTACCCCTGCAATTGGAAGGTCGTGGGTTGGAATCCCAGGACTGCCATGGCTTCACTTGGTAAATGGATTAAATGCAGGGGACAATTTAATACTGTTCACACTGTGTGCTGTGCTGTGTTGTGTCCGTATGTGATGAATGCACCCCTTAATAAACAATAAAGAAAAAAATAATGTTAGTTGTCATGCAGGTGTCATGTTTCTTTACCAAATGCTGCCCTACAGTAAAATGTCACTACATCCCTCTGATGTTGGCAGTATGGGTGCATTGAACCGTCTTATCTCCACATATTATGCCTAAACATTTCTCAGTGATTTCTGTTTATGCTGCAAGTCTTGCTATTTGCAGCCTCTCTTTCAAGCCATGCTTAAAATCAGTCCATTCACTTGTGAGATTCAATTTAGACTCCTTCCAAATTCTCTGCCCTTTTCACTGAAAAATGAAATATTTTCCTGTGGCTGATTTCAGCTCATGATCGGCTGAATATAGGATCATTGGTTTCTTTCTTTTGTGTTTAAATGGAATATAATGGAATTACAATGCAACAATAATGCAAATGTCCTACTACCCTGATAGGATGTTTTACATTTTTACCTTAAAATTGTAGTCAGGTCACTTTTTATGCCCTGTAAATGATAAAAGTGTGTGTGTGTGTGTGTGTGTGTGTGTGTGTGTGTGTGTGTGTGTGTGTGTGTGTGTGTGTGTGT
>JBBPDB010151275.1:0-14286 GCA_037974465.1 Brachypetersius altus
ATCAGTATACTGGTGGTGCTGAATGCTGAGTGGGTGGAGCTCCTTTATCTAGGCTCCTTGTATCTTTAGACACTTTGATCTTTGTCACATTGAGGAGATTCAATGAAAGAAATGTAAGAAATGATTTACTGACCGGCTGCAGACAGTCTAACATAAATAAATGTTTTTGCTTCATCAAGGTGATTCAAAGTGAAATATGAAGATATGAAGGGGGCTTTTGCACAGTACTAGAGTTGGTCCCCTATAAAATGACAATGTGTGTGTTTGTAGGAGAATAAGCAGAAATTCGCTGCGTACTTGGAGAAGGAGTACATGGTGAAGATCAATCCAGAGTCCATCTTCGACATTCAGGTCAAAAGAATCCATGAGTACAAGAGGCAGCTGCTCAACTGCCTGCACATCATCACCTACTATAACAGTAAGAACACACACACACACACACACGAAGAGCAAGGCTGCGTTCTCAGGGACGTTTTGGTGATCGTGGAATCCGCATCTCAGCATTGACTTCAGTGCTTCAGTGAAAATGATGCATTGACAGATGGCAGACACCAACACCTCAGTCAGGCTCACTCTGTCAGCCAATAGGAGGAGATGTTGATGTGGGCGGAGCTTCTGTCACATTGATTTTGAAAACACTGAAGTAAAGTCTGATTGCTGTCACATGCAGAGCTGTATAATCCAGTTCTTCTTTTGTGCTTCATATAAAAGAAGCTCTTTAACGCACCCACGTCAAAACCTCAGTGTTTGGGGGGTTTTTCATGTTTTTTATTTTAGTGCTGGGCTGTTATCGGCGTTAATGTGAGGCTCTTATCGCGTGATAAAAAAAAATATCGCTGTTAATCTAGTCACAAAGTTGGGTTGGGAGCTGGGTCTATACTACGCAAGCTATGATGACTTTCATCTTGATATTTTAGCGCAGATTTACTCTTTCTCTCTGTCTGTCTGTCTCTCTCTCGTTCGTGACTTTTCCAGATTGCGCCCATTTTAAACCTGTCTTGCTCTCTCCATTTCTCTCTCTTTACCTCTCTCTCTCTCGTTCCTGACTTTTCCGGAGCGTGCGGATCGTCTCTCTCTCTCTCGTTTACTCTTTCTCTTTCTCTCGCTCTCTCTTGTTCCTGACTTTTCCGTATTTAAACCTCGGGTTTATATTGACATTTTCTTTAAGGGTAATGTATTAAACTGAGTTCAAAATGAAATTAAAGTGATCTGGGAGAACATTTGGAGGCATTTTTATGATTTACACTATAAAAATAGGCATTGGGATCATTGGGGGGGGGCTGGCTTTAGACCTTCGGCAGAATTAAAATGAGCCATTTAAATCTAGATTAATTCCAAGATAACAATGAGATTAATCTAGATAAAAAAAATTTATCTATGCCCACCTCTAATATATATATATATATATATACACACACACACACACACACACTCCAGAAGACTAAGACTTCGTGAAATAAGCCATATTATTTATTTCCAGTTTACATACGTCATCTTTACATCTTCTATGATCAATGGGCTCGACAAAAGAAAAAAAAAAACATACTTCATCAAACAAAAGCCAAACATAACCAAAAACTTGTAATTCAGTTTTTGATGTTGCAGCATTTAAGGTAGCAGCTAAAGACTACAGCAGCTAATACTACATAACTGTACTTAAAGGGTGCCCTGCTAGCCGTGGACTTAAAAGTAAGCGTCTTTCAGCAATACGGCTAGAAGATAAAGTGCACAAGTGGAAGCAGCCTAGTGTCAGTTGCTCAGACAATTTCCCTTCAGATAATCAGCAGCTTCTGGTGTGCATATAGCATCCCTGAGGGTTGCAATAAGGATCTGAGGAGGGAGGTAAAGCTTCATTTGTCAAAATGCCCTATCTGTCCTCTGGTGCTGCAGTCCTGTCTGCCTCTTTGTGTTTGGCACCGGCTGATCCTTGTAGGCACTTCCAGTCTGCCTCACTCTCACAGCACTGGATGCTACTGAAGAAGCGTTTAATTAAGCTCTTGGCCTCCATTTTCACTGTGGATACACAGAAGTAAGAGAAAACATGGTCACTTTCAATATTCAGAAAATAATCCCACTGCCCAAACCCTCTTTAAGGAATACTCCAGCATTTTTCAACCCCTTCTGCCACATCTGTAGAAAACAGTAGATCATCAAAGACAAGAGGAAGATGCATTTCTGCGAGAAAATGCGAAGTGTTGGCCGCAGTAACACCAGTGTTTGAAGACAACCATAGGATTTATGGGCAAAAAAAGGTTTGCTCTTCAGTTGTTGTCTGGCTCAGAAAAGGCTGCTCTGCCTGCTACAGCACTGGGCTTTTATCAAGCCACTATTTTCAATGAAACCACAGCAAACAGTGACACACATCTTTTTATATAACTAACCTGACAGTGTGCCAGAGTCTAATGAGTGTGCTGTGTTTTTGTTTCTCTGCGACTGTTTTTTGTTTCCTTTTTCTCCATCCACGCCATCTGTATGCATGACGTTACCGACTCTCTCTCCGTCAGATACTTTAAAGATCTCTCGACCATTCTCTCTACCAACATGGCACAGAGGTCAATACAATCAATACTAGCACACTGCATCACACTTTAATGAACGTTTTGAGGACGGAGCAGTTCCGAAATTCAGCATATTTGGGCAGTAAAAAGACTAATAAAAAGAAAACTTCAGAAAAACAGAAGTGTAATTGCTGATTACGGTATGCTGTGGACACTGCTGGACATCTCTTTCCAAAAACCTCCCCTTTGCAGCTATAATGGTCTGAACACTTCTGGGAAAGCTTTCCATAAGATTTTAGACAGTGGTAAACTGGACATTTAGTAAAAAGACCAAAAAATTGCCAGATCAGGTACTGACAGTTGGGAGAGACTGGCATGTAATCCACAATCCATTCACCCCAAAGATGTTTAGCTTATTTAAGATCTAGGCTCTCTGCAGGCCACTGGAGTTCCTTCACACCAGATTCTTCAGCACAGGATGTGTGTCTTTTCAGAACACATGGGGCACACTCATGCTAAAACAGGAAAGGGCCTTCCCCAAAGGATATAATTGTCTATGTCTTTGTATATAGTGCCTTTCACAGGATCTAACAGGACTAGTCCCTGAAAAACAGCTCCAGACTGTAGTGAGTGATGCTTGGCAGCCCTCCTCTGAGTGTTTGTGTGGTTTACCGCTTCATGGCTCATATTTCATTGGTCCTAAACGTTTTCCATTTCACAGTAATAGTGCTTACAGTTGTCCGGGCAAACAGAAATTTGACAACTGACCTGTGGCAAAGGGGCATCCTAGTGGGTAAAACACTTACCTGTGAACCCAATGAATACAAAGTAGATTCAAACCCCCTCTTTCTACCATTGTGTCCTTGCTCCAGGGGGACTGTGTCCCTGTAACTAATGACTGTTGCTCTGGATAAAAGTGTCCACCAAATTCCACATATACCATTTTAAAAAGGCACAGAGCTCCTCAGTGCAACTCAATCTTCTGCAAAACTCAAGCCTTATACATAAACACTATAGCTGTGTCCGAAAAGTGCACTCTTTCACCAAGTAGGGCACTATGTAGTGAGTCTGCCATTTTGTAGTGGTGTCCGAAATTTCAACCGTCAATTTCACCCACTAGTTAGCGCACTACAAAATCGGCGTGTTGTACACTACATAAATACACATATACCATCATGCACTGCGGCTTTCTTTTACCGTGCCCTACATAGTGAACGAGTGCACATTTCGGACACACTGCACACTACTTTTATCGCTCGAAAGTCGGAGGGAGGAGTGATGGGGGAAAGTGCGGCTTCAAACAGAGGAGATTCAGTCACAATAGCATTTTCTCTCTCTCTCTCTCTCTCTCTCTCGCTCGCTCTCCGCGAAAGACAGTAGTATCCAAGGCTGGACTGATAGAAAAAAAACGGCGGTGCATTTTGAGCTGCGGTCCAGGGGTGGGTGTGGGACACGATCCAGGCCGGCAGACGCGATTCCGTGCTGGCCCAAAATTGATATCGTTAATGTGTTAATGTGAAGTTTGTCCAGCCCGAAAAGGTAATTTTGGGCTGGCGCAGACTCCTGTCGGCTGAAGTGGTCATTACCATTTCTGATGGCACTTGTTGGGCATCGGACAGTAACCCGATCGCTTATCACAGCCCGCACGCCAGACCCCGCCCCCGCACTATGTCTGAACTAGAGAGACGAGACGTGTGTTTATGCAACAGAGATAAATTGCCAAGATCCCATGCACTATTTAAGCAACAGTTAGGAAAAATGAACCATTTATTAGAGTAAATGCTGGAATATTTCTTAAAACTAATACTTCCCTGAATAAAATGACTAGTTAGCATGAGTTTGTTTCTGCAAACATTAAATTGTCACTATGTTATGAGTGACTGATAGCTCAGAGATCAACCAGGAAAACCTGCAATATTAAGGAATATGTTCCTCAACAGATAACCTTACCTTTACCTCGGTCTTTAGCTTTTCCTTCTACAAGCAGATGTGAAAGAAAGCGTGCAAACGACTTGAACAGGTCCTATGAGGGGAAAAACATTTTTTGCCTGGTGTAATCACTGTTTGTTCATGAATAAAAGAAGAAATGAAGATATTTGACAGCCAGCACTTACCTTAGTAGCAAACTTGCCTTTCTTGTAGAAAGGATCCAAGATTTTCACTACAATGTCTGCTGCTTCTTTCAGTGTCACGGGCCGAACTGAAATTTGATTGGTGTGCATGTTGTCTGCCTCCAGGTTATGTTCCTGCAACACGGGGTTAAAAGTCACCCTCCTTTTATTGTCTCTGGATGGGTGGCAGAATCCCCCTGGCTTTGTTCCTTGACAGGGCTAGGAGGCAAGAACTAAATATGAGACAAGCATAGATCCCGATTCAGCATGTGTACCTGTTAGATGTGGCATTAGCGGAAATTAATGTTCTAATCAAGAGCTGAAGTGGCCATTACCATTTCTGACGGCACTTGTTGGGCAACAGACTGTGACTTGTCCCTGTATGGCACACAGAAGAGTGAAGAGCATACTGAGAATATTCTCGATATTCCTTCCACAGTTAATAAATATAGTACAAATCAAAGAGCAAATTAACAGAGTAAAATCAGAGGGATCAGTGCCTACCCTTGAACTTCTAGCACTGCAGGGGCGTCTTCAATCTTTTCCTCCACTGTAGCACTCACATGAATGGGACTAACATCTACAGCATGACTTTCAACTGGTTTGGAATTCCATGTACCTTCTTCCACATCCATAGAACTACTGTCCAAACAGGCAGTGCTATTAGTATTCATGTCAATTGCAGAAGCTGAAGCAGGGGTATTGCATTCCTGCTCTGCAAGCACAGAGGAACCCCCTTCTTCAGATCCTCCACTTCTCTGAGTACTGTCCATCATCTTCTTCCCAAAGTACCGAGATATACAATGTGAGTCCTTGGCTGCTTCTGCTAGTTTTTGCTGTTTTTTGCTCAGAGCTTTGCCTGCTTTCTTGGTGGGGCTGTTTGAGGAGGTGGTTTTGGAGGGTGATGAGGAAGAGGTAGATGTTTTGGTTCTTTTGTTTGCTTGGTATTTTTCCTGGTCATCTTCCTTATAGTCAGGCTCTTGGAATGTGGAGGTCTCATTCTGTGGGGACTTCAAAAATTCTGAAGCTGTCTGGAAGAGAGTTGAGGAACCACGGAATCCAGCTCCTATGCGTTTTCTCTTCAGCTGCACAAAAATGTACAGTAAATGTAAGCCCCGCTTATACATTTTATAAATGTATTTCTAGCATCAATATGTCATAAAATATCAAAAAAATTCTGAGTGCCGCGATTTCATTTTTTAAATCGCATATCGTTACACTCCTAATAAATAGCCTGCCACTTTCTCAACTCGAAAGTATTAAGCTTTAATCTAGCAAGGCTAATCCTCCAGAATCGTCCCAATAAGGGCTACGTTGTCTCTTTATTTCATGATTACAATGGAGAGTGTATTTAGAAAGTGTGCTATTCTGTCAGTATCAGTTACAGCTTTTAAACATTTCCTTATTTTGGAGCCGATACTGTTGTAATACGGACTTTTGTATGAATGAATTTTGCTGCATTACCACAATTACTATCTTTGCATCAAGCAGAGTCTGGGGTTTGGCACACATGGCAAACAATGGCATACTATGTCTAGCCACTGTCCACTGCCAGTAACTATTTATGTAACAGCAGACAAGCAACCTGGATTTACCAAAACAAGCCAATAAAATACATGGATCAATTACATGAAACTTTGTGTTAGGACAAAGTGTACATAACTTACCGAATAGACCTGAGAAGCTGAAGTAAATCCCTGCTGTTCTTCGGGGATGGATGCGGAAGAGGATGAAGCTGCTTCTTCCTGAGTCATCTTTTCCTTTTCTTTCACACTGGAGCTGCATGCACCTCCATCCTTTTCCAGAGGGGGCACTGCAGCATCATCCATGTTCTTTTTCAACTCTGATACCTGGACAGAGGAAAATATGGCCAGAGTTTCCATTACTATTCCAACAAGTGAAGTGTAACAAAACACGTTTGGCCAGAATCACTAGAATCAGTCCAAGAATGCATTCACATAGAACTAATGTGTCATAGACTAATAGCACAAAATTGTACAAAAGGCTTATTTTTAAAAAGTCATACAAATGTGCCCCAACATTTGCTGCCTGTTTAAACCCAAACCCCAATGACTTTTCAATATTTCTATGCCATTAAATGTTCATTAGTAATTCAGGTATGATGAACAAAATGTGCAACGGACACATATAGTAAGTTGGATTCGCTGTGTAGTTGGAATCAACACTTAACTCAGCCTCTTGTTCATGAGGCGCTAACTGATGTAAAATATTATCCACTAAGCTACAAAAAATTAGCTGAGATGCTTCTGAGATGTGTTGCCGTCACTGCCCTGTAATGAAAATCCCACTCACCCTCTTGAGAACTGTAGCTTTATATAGATTCGCTGTTTTGCAAGATTTGAACACTTCATGTTCTATTTTTACTGCCAGGGAAAGTGCATCAGAGCTAAAGAGAGAGAAAAATGAATTAAAAGCAATAATAATGAAGAATGAATGATTAAAAATGGAACACAAAAACAGAATCAGCATTTAGAAAGGAGAATGTAGGAAACCGCTGATCCCATTTCCAGATAAATTCCAGTTAAAGCAATTCATCATAGGAATACCTGTGTGAGTAATCCTCTGCACCTCTGTGGTTGGTCAAGGATTCCTGGAGAAGAGACAGGCAGTGCTCTCGCGCCTAAAACACACACAGACACACACACACACACACACACACACACACACACACACACACAACAAATATAGTGTTACTGTCATCTGACTAGCTGAGCTAAATATGAAACCTTGGTAAAATACGACAAGTTTGTTAATAATTAAATTATTAATTTTATCATACTGAATGCTTGGGCTGTCATCGAAAAAACTGTAAGCCATTTGATGTTGTGTGCAGGTGATTAATTGCAAGGGTTTTAAAATATGTTTCCATCTCTCCAGTGCCTTCTGCCTGTATTATAAATTTCCAGTATGTCGCCATTGCAAGATTTGTTGCATTGCATAATGTTCACCATTAGGGGGCAGTACTCTCATCTCCTGCACTCTTTCTGGAAAACGAAGTTTCAACTGCAAGGCTTTAAGCCTGACTGTCTATATGCAGTATAATACAGTTATTGCTGCTCAGGAAGACAGTTCTCTATGGGCCTGCTTTGCTTATGATTATATATTACAAATGAAAATTGGAGGTGGTGGTAGCTCAGTGGGTAGGATACTTGCCTCCAGACCAAGGGGTCATGGGTTTGAATCCTACCTTCAGCAGACCACCACTGGGTCCCTGAGCAAGACCCTTAACCCCAAGTTGCTCCAGGGAGACTGTCCCCTGTAGTTAGAGAATGGAAGTCGCTTTGGATAAAAGCGTCTGACAAATGCCGTAAATGTAAATGAACACTGTTGTAAGTGATTTAATTTACAAAACTAATGTTTCCATAGAAATCACTGCAGACATACGCCACAGAGCGCTATGGATAAGTTTAGGGAGATCT
Source organism: Brachypetersius altus (assembly GCA_037974465.1). Lineage (NCBI taxonomy): Eukaryota > Metazoa > Chordata > Actinopteri > Characiformes > Alestidae > Brachypetersius > Brachypetersius altus. The sequence continues at coordinate 8,050 of JBBPDB010151275.1, forward strand.
ATTAAGGCAACTCGACAGCTGCTTTGATCCCTCAGTTAAGCAGTGACCTGCACATTGGCACCTGCTGGCCCCACCGGATTAAGACTGAAACTGCCAGAGCCATATGCTAATGCATTTCAGTGAGAGCAGCTGCCAGAGGCCATTACCTTCACCGTGAGTCTGGGAATTCTTTGGCTGTTGGCCTCCATTAATGGACAATTGGCATCTGGGGGAAAAATAGGAATTAACCAAAAAAAGAAGGTGGTTTGTGTCTAGGTTCAATAAGCAACTTAAAGAAGAAATAATAAATAAGCAGAAATACATAAGAGAATTTAAGACAATCATCTCTAGAAATTTACTGAACTTTAGGATCATTTCTTTGGTCTTGCTTTTGGTCTTTGTTTTCAGGCTATTTTATTTAAAGCTTCGAACTGATTTGCAACAAATAAACCTAATGCAGAAAATGTGCAGAAGTATGTTCTTTGTAGAGGTTGTGGACTCATTTTCACTCTAAAAATTTACAAAACATGACATTTGACCAAGGATGTGCAATCATTGACTGTAGGCCTAAAGATTACACATACTTTCCTCGAGTTAACAGCAATCTTATCTATGGTTGTGGTTTTGATTCCCAGGACTGCTGGTGACCCCACTGAGGTATCCCTGTTCACTGTGTTCATGCCTTGCGTGACTACAATAAAGTAAAGTGTAAAGTGCCCTTTTTGTCCTATGTGAACAAAATGCAGCAAACAGTTTGAACAGCACAAAATCCTTCTCTCCCTTTTACCCAAGTGAAGAAGCAGGCAGCCAGGAACACAGCACCCGGGGAGCAGTAAAAGGGGACACTTTTACTTAAACGTTGAGTTAAGATTTAATTTCCAAGCGACCCAACTGGTTATGGCTAGTGTGTCTGACAAGGAGTGACTAGATGCTTGGACCAGTGTTTGAATGATAAAATAACATAAGCCTTTATTAGATTATACTATTTATAAGTGGGAAACTTCCACTTAATTCTCCTTCAATGAAGCCATGCTACATATAAGTAACAACACTTTGTAGAAAACTTCACAGCATTGACTGCGCTACTCTTCCCCTCCAGGACCACATGTTTCGCACATTAAACCACTGAGTCGCAACTATAGAACTGCCATAGACTATAGACATTATTCATACCACTTATGATAATGAGTAAGTAATTCACTTCTTCATTTCTTACTGATTCACTGCCGTTTTAATATTCCACTCTCATGTTTCTGTGCATATATGATTGAAAGTGCTTAAAATCTGAACTGGCTACTTTTGAGAGGAAGAAGTTCTGACTATCTTATGTTCACATCAAGAGCTGTTTCTAAATTTGTTTCAGGTGTGTTTGAGGTCCCTTTTGTATAGAATGTAAAATACCTACTATACTTGTTCCACTGTATATAAAACTCTGAGCAATGTATAGTTGAAATATACATTCATACCTACTGAGAACACACTTCTGCACATTGAAATGTTTATTTGCCAGGTTTATTATAGAGAAAAATGAAGTAAAATGTGGTCTGTGCAAAACATTTTGTTTTTCTTTTCCTTCAATACATTCCTTCAACTCACCAAAGAAGCAGTCATGGAGCAAATTATGCAGAAAATTAAGCATTTTAGTTCATTTGCAGAAGATGTGTAAAGTTATTTCTGCAGACTGAATATTTCTAGGTATTCCCAAACAAACACTTCAATCATTTTAATCATGATTTAAATAAATGTTCAATATGCTTTACTTTACTTTTCTTAAGTTTTACATTTGAACTTGTTTGCACAAATCTGGCCCTTAAGTTTCTAAACACTGTTGCCTAGTAATATAAAAGTGGGATTACTGGGCAACAGATACTGGAAGCTCTGGCTGAGAATTGGTTTCAGAAGTTTAGTACAGAGAGTGAGTGACCATATGGGCCCACAAGACCAACACCAGATAAACCGTTTTTTGGGCTGCCACTCAATAACTGAGCATGCTTGGAAGTGTAAGACCCCTTGGGCTTCTTGAGGACTACTCTTATAAAACTACAGTAGTGGGACACTGACCTGGTTTAATAAAAGTCTCTTTTCGGTCACTAGATCCCTGTAAATAAAGACACATACGAAATTAGCAAAAAAATAAGAACAGAATCAGAGTGAGGATCTGTAAGGATTAACAAAAGATTTATAAATTGCATGATAGTGCTCTCAGGAGTCCAGCATTACTCTGTGCATTTTAACAACAGCACTCTGCGTAATAAAATCTCTTTGGCTGGCCATTGCTTTAATGACAAACAAATCTAGTTGTCCCTCATTTACAAGTGCATACAGCCAATGCAAACACAGGAGTGTCCCTAATCCAGGCATTCTGGTTCTCCCCTTTCCACTGCCCCAAGCCTCAGCTTGCCTCTTTAAAATTCTGGACTGGGATAGACTGAAGGCTGGCAGGATTCTATATGAAAGAGCCACGCTGGAAACAGCTGGAAAACAGATGTGCTTATGTGGGCGTGAGTGAGAGTGGGGGCGAGAGCAAGAAATAGAGAAAAGAAAGAGAGACAGAAGGAGACAGAAGTAAGTGAGAAAAGGAGAAAAACAAATAGAGGGAGTAAGAGAGAGAAGAGAGAAGAAAAATATGAGAGGGAGACCGTAAAGAGTGACCGAGAATAAAAAAGAGAATAAAGGAAGAGAATGTTTGCAAAAAATGAGAGCGAGCAAGCAAGAGAGAAAAGATTGTTTTGTGAGTGAAACAAAAGAAAGTGAGCTAAGAAGGAGAAAAATAAAAAGAAATGAGAGAGGGATTGAGAAAGAAACAAAAAGAGAGAGGGTGAGTCAGAGCATGAGCGAACACGGGAAAGAATGTGCTGAATGTTACACAGGCCAAGCTAAAGGGGAAGTATCTGGCGTCAGGGGCATGTTTTCGTGTGTATGTGTTTGTTTTCTGTTACTCTGCGTGTTTGCAAGTTTTGTGGTTGTTTGTTAGAGAGAGAGAGACAGACAGTGAGAGAGAGAGACAGCGAGCGAGCGAGCGAGAGAGCATGCGTGAGAAAGAGAGAGGAGAGCGTGCGAATGCCCAGTTTTCACCTTGCGTAAACTCATCTGCTTCTTAAACATGTCCCCAAATTCTTTCTTCCGTTTCTCAGTATCGTCCTCTTCATTCCCCTCCCACTCCTCATCATACCTGAACACAAACACACATGGACCCCATGATTATTAATAATATAATAATTGAAATCCTACGGTACTGTGCAAAAGTCAACTATGAGGCAACTATGAAATTGTTTTTCTGCTAACAAAGATAACATTAGAATTACTGGAAAAAAAAGCACAACACGAGAAAGTAGTAAAAAGTGTCAACATTTATTTCGTTTGTAAAAAAGAACATTTTGTGAGCTGGTGAGGAGAACACAAGATTTCTCAGCCGTTGCTTAGATTTGTGAAATTCCATCAGCAGCTCCAGATTTAGTTTAATGGAGGACAGACCAGGTTTCTGATGGAAACTACAAGTAATGCTGGCCTTCCACAAGGAACACATTGAAACACTGTACAGAAAATCACTATTTACTGTATATTTTATGTGTAATGTGACAAGAAACACTCTACACTCATTTAAACAGTTTTAAATATTATTTTCACAGGTGCCTAAGACTTTTGCACTGTACTGTGTATGTGATAAAAGTCACAGTCTTTCAACAGAGACCACGAATGGCAGCCTAGCTGACCTCTCAAAGCCGTAACCTTTCTTTCCCCCAGCATAGAGCTCGCGGTCGAAGCCAAAAGGCCCTCTGGGTTCAGAGCTCTGTGCAGGGCCAGTTCTGGTGCTGAGGGCGGCGGCTCTCTCCAGCTGAGCCCGGACTAATTTAGGATTACGGCAGTAGTCGCAGGCGCCGCCACAGTTTGGTTTCTGGTCCCCAAAGAATTGTGAGATGGTAGCATGTCTGCATCTGGAGGAGAGGAAGTCGTGCAGAGAAAAGTTATTTTAATTAAACTGTTTTCACCACTTATTTCCTGGACACATGTGTGTTTCATTCATCTGAACCATGACAGTGTAGCTATAGTGTTATTCATAAATGGGCCTTTATTCCAGTCACTTGACTGATTTATCTTCTCAGTATCAGAGGGTCTGATTCATTCACCAATTCAAACTATTAGTCTTCATGTCTCTCATCTACTGTTCACTTTCTTACAGTAATAACGTGAGGAGAACCAGCTACCGTTAGGTGGTCAACCAGAACATTTTCGTAGGCGGTAATGAAGGTTTAAATTGTATTTCCTGTGGAAGAGTTCATGAAGTATGGCTTATCAATGAACATGCAAATAGCTGTCACACAATGCTATTTTGATTGATATGGGGAATTATTTTTTCAATTCACCTGAATAACTTTTTTTTTTTTATATACTTCACCAAATCAAGCCCATCATGCTGCTCTCGGTGTCTGAAAGCTGAAAGTCTGAATTCTAGTTTCTAGTTTCAAAGAACGCAATGAACGAATGCTTTGAAAAATGACGATAAACCTAAATTAGTCCCAACAAGTGGGGAATTTGCATCGTCATGGCAGAAAGTGGACAGTACAAAGGCATAAAAACAACAGACTAAAATCCATACCAACAGTACAGTATAAAAAGTACACTACACAAACAATCGAGAAATATAAATTGGACGCGTGAGAAGAATCGTAACAGCCGTAACAGGCTGCTACTCACTGGGGCCGCCGGAAGTTCCTACGCCAAATAAACAAATGATTTGTTTATTTTACTGAAGGAGCTTCAAAGATACAATTTAGTAAAAAGATTCAACCTTCCCATTACTATTCAGTAACACAAGGCATACTGGAAAATGCTGTTCTTCTTAAAGCTTAATGCTGAAGAAGTCTCGAGAGATGATGGGGTATAACCACACCATGTAATGTTTAGGTCGCCAAGTCCACACTAAGTGGAAACTTGCAAAACCTTGACAGCATGACTCGGTCACATATAGAAAAACCAAAAATGCCAACCACACATACTTCTTGTACTTCCAACCTTTTTAGGAATCAGAAATATTTGTAAATAATACATACATGTCAACTAGTTTTCGTTTAAGTGATGATGGTCTATGAGGGCTACATCCAGAACAAGATTCAAGATTCAAATTCTCACTTGAGTGCTTTTCCACAGACTCCAGACAATTAACACTGGACAGTGTTAAGGAACCACTGAACTGTTCCAATGTAGTGTTTTTTATGAGACTCAAAACAGGGTTAACTGGTGAGCTTCCATTTACTCACTGAATTAAGGCCCAGTTTATTTATAACAGGAATGAAAGAAACAGTCAAAAAAATCCAGTTAGAGCAGTTAGTCACAAACAAGAGGTAGCTAGGTTAGCTAAATGAACCCACACAGCCATGGGATACGGATGAACACTGAAAAACCTACATGTAGTCAACATATACAGTATTACCGACACTAACAAAATATGATCATTAATCGACCCACCAATATATGATTTACGTGACCATGTGACCACTACAGTACGTATGCTGCAACTAGCTAAAACTTATTTGCATATTTATCTGCATATTTCTGAATAGAGTACAGTCTTCTACAATCACTTTTTCACTTCTCACTATGCTGGAGGGTAGAAAAGGTATTACTGAAAATATTTTCCAGTGCAACACAATGAGTAAACAATACACATGACTTTCACCATATCCGAGTTTTTTTTGGTAAAATCCTAATGTGTCACAACATACTTTTCCCTTAAAATCAGTGTAAATCAGAAATCCTAATGCATTCTCATTCCCTTCTGTAGTTCTGAGTAAAATGCAGTTTTAGAGAGTGTCTTGGAGCCAACAAAGTGTTTTGCCCTATAATAGGTTAATATAATAGAATATCACAGTAAAAATAAACGTTTGCCTTTAAAATCACAAGATTTGATGAATCAGAAATGTAAACTCACCCAGTAAATATGATTTCAAGTAAAATAAGGCTCTGAGCAAACAGCTTAGCGATGCGGAAAAATCTAATTGTAAATAGAAATGAATCTAAACAACAGGCAAAACACCAAAATATGTTTCGAAAAACACAATGGCCGGACTTTTAAGGAGTTACTTTTGTGCTTGTAAGACTTTCTCCGGCTAGAAATAACAAAACAGTAGTATAGAACTAGATATAAAATATAAGATGCATTAATTTATTATGTGTGTGTGTGTGTGTGTGTGTGTATGTGTATATATATATATATATATATATATATACACATACACACGCCGTTAACAGCCCAGCACT
>JBBPDB010151313.1:0-14285 GCA_037974465.1 Brachypetersius altus
ACACACACAGAGCGATTCTGATACTGTTACACACACAGAACTGATCTGATACTGTTACACTCAAAGAACTGATCTGATACTGTTACAGACAGAACTCATCTGATACTTTGACTGCTTTACTGTTTGTATTTATTCTAATGTTAACTTTGCAGAAAGACACTTTACAACACGCTGAGAAAAATGGTTTTAAACTATTTACACGGAGGTCTTAGACTTTGGTACTCGGTGTGTGTGATCCATTTTCTCACCTTATAGCTAATCCCCCGGGGGAAGAGTTTCATGAACTCAGTCGACTCGTATCCCTGGACCTGCCGGTGCTGGACAGGCTCTCCACCCAGAAAGTTGTCCAGCTGGGTGGCAAGCATGGCACACGCAACCTGCTCATCACGGGACGACTTCTCTCCTGGAGAAAAACACGGCCGATTACAGTCCTGCGTATGGCTGAACACGGGTGGAGTGAACCGCCCTCTTGCACAAAAACATGCACATAGCACTGGACAGATTACATTTACAGCATTTTAGTAGGTGTTTTAATCCAGAGTGACATGCATTCCCTAGCTACAGCCTCCCTGGAACAACTTGGGGTTAAGGGTCTTACTCAGGAACCCTGTCAGTGTTGCCAGACATACGATAATTATCGGATTTGTACGATGATTTAACCCTCTGTACGACCAATAATTCTCATAATGTATGATAATTTTACCCTTTCCTTTTAGAGTCAAGTTATTTAATTAGCACAAGGTACAGATATCTCTGCAACGCACGATGCAACACTTGGCAACACACAAAGTAAACAATGATGAGTGGCTTAAGTGCAGATTAGCATGGCGCAAAGAGTAACATCGCCATCAGACTTACAGAAACCGTTCCCAGTTTTACTGGGGTGGGGGAGGGTTAAAGCCTGTAGCTGCACTAACAGAAAAGATTTCTGTCGCTGTTGCAACGTGCAAATGGTACCGGAGATCCCAGGTCTGCAAAATCATGCCAAGTCTAAAAAACATCAGGGGGAAAAAAAAGTGCGTGCTCTCAGCACAGAAGTCCATAACAATGTCTGCAGAAAGCTGCATTACACACTATAATATGCACAGTCTACTATAATATGTGTTATTGAAGCAGATTTTCTGAGCAACATCAGAATGGAAATTGCATGGTTACAATCATTTTTCCTTCAATACAATGATTTTAAGCTGCTGGTACGATACTTCAATATTTAAGATCAGCGGTGGTATGTTAAAGTTACGATTTGAAGCTATGACCTCTTGGCCCAGAGGCAAGTATCCTACACACTAGGCCAATCAAACCACAACAAATATAGACGCATCTCTTAGGGTCTTTTTATCTGTTTATGAGTCGCTGGGTCTTTTGCACGCCTAAACTGATTTGTTGCTCCACCATGTCACAATATTCACTCAGAGTCTCTCTCCACTACACATTAAGGCGACTCGCCCCTCGACTCTCTCAACCCATATATTATGTAGGTGACTCCACCACAAAAATCAAACTGTTAAATGATCAATATGAACATGCGCACACTACACCGGATATTTAAGAATGTTTAATGGGAATATGTACAATAGATAGACAGATGGGATTGAATATTTACAAGCAGTGTAGCTTTAGCTGTAAGGTGCAGAGGGAAGGTTGTTAAGGCTGCTGTGGAGCAGATGGCTCAAATGGAGCTTCCACAGACAACCAGCTTAGTGTTACCTAAAGCACCGGATACACACGGAGCCAACAGGCCCAATGCTGCCCTGTCACATGCCTGCTGAAACTTTCATGAACGACACAAACACCCGCCCTTCCCTTTTTCCCCTGGGACACGGCCCTCTTTATCCCTCTCTCCTCTCTTTCACCAAACCCACTCCATCCTTCTCTTTACACGGTCACGCCCGGTGGCCAAGCGTGTCATATAACCCTCATTAACCCAATGTACAGTACTGGGCAACAGTCTTGGCAAGCCCCTCATTTCTCCATATTCTACTTCCAGAGGACCAAACTTTCTTGCATGTTACTGTGTTCTTTAGGAACAGTTCTCCAGGCTTCCTGAAGGACTTCCAGAGCCTCTCATTTCCAGTCACGTCCCTGAACCTGACCAGTTTCAGAGGAATGTTTCTGTTGGTTAAGACACAGTGATCTACGTATGAATCATTCAAGCAGAACAAAGAGCATCTAACTGAAGTCCTGAACCAGTGAAGAACCAGGAGCAGATGTTCAGTATACTGGTGGTGCTGAATGCTGACTGGGTGGAGCTCCTTTATCAAGGCTTGTATCTTTAGGCACTTTGCAGCCTGTCAGTAAAACATTTCTGTAATTTAATCTCCTCAGTGTGACAGAGATCAGACAGTCCGACAGGAAACAGGGGTTTTACACAAACAAGAAGATTTAAAGCAAAATATGAATAAATGAGAAGTGGCTCAAGACTTTTGCACAATAATGCCTCTCTGATTTCCACGTATGCACATTTTCTTCTTTCCTATCTTTGTCACACTGAGGAGATTTAATGAAAGGAATCTGAACAAATGTTTTACTGGCAGGCTGCAAAGTGTCTAAAAATAGATAAAGGAGTTCTAGATAAAGGAGCTCCACCCACTCAGCATTCAGCACCACCATTCAGAGTCTTTGAAAGTCCTTCAGGAAACCTGGAGAACTGTTCCTCAAGAACACACTAAAATACAAGAATATATAAGAAGGTTTGGATGTTTGGAAGTAAAATATGACAAAATGATGGTGGACTAAGACTTCTGCACAGTACTGTATCTATTGTATACTATTATTGCCTACATGGTCTATTCCATTTGTAGGTTGAAAGCTGGATAAACTAAACTGGCGTAACATTGAAACATCGTATGTCAAGAACCACATAACTCATAACACCCCTAACATCATACATCAAAATCATAATCCAAAAAATGTGATCAAAACTTGTTTTGACTGACATTTTCAATGCCTCCTGATTTAAGTGTGTGAACCTCACCGATCCACATGTGCAGGTCTGCGCCCTGATCGCCCCTGTTCTCCAGCACCAGGTAGGAGTCTCCGTTAAAGAACGCTCCCACTTCAGAAGCTTCAAGAGGGACGGCCTTCATCTTCTCCACCCGCCAGCAGCGCAGGCCCGGCTCCCGGACCTCTGGACCAAACTGACCTGGAGCCGCCTGGAAAGGGAGCATTCTGCAGGGAAACAGAGGGAGCTGCGTTACAGTGGTGGTGGGGAATGAAGAGGAAGGACGGGAGGAATGTGGAGAGAGAATAACCCACAGAATGCACATGTAGGAACGAGCACAAGTGAGGCAGATCGAAAACCCAGTATTAATGTGAAATGGCTTATAATAACTAACAGCTGGTGCATTAGAATCTTAATAGTGGTATAAGAGACAGGAAGTTTTCGGCTTTGATAAAGATCTTCAGTGAGATGGCGGAGGAAGAGAGAGTGTGAAGAGGAAGTGACACTGACAGGGCATCACTAACAACCGCCACCAGTGTTTACTGTGAAGTTACACAAAAAAAGCCACGTCCTGGTCCGACCACTCGCCACTGAGAACAACATCTATGTTTGAAATTACTGGTTCAAAACCATAAGACTTAAAACTGTGTCTCGTTCCAATGCTTTATTTTGCGGTCAGTTTGCATTGGAACAAGACGACCACAATTTTGTATCAATACTATAAAGGGCCTGTGTGTGAGGGGCACAGTGTTTTTGTGCTGAGTATTCCCCCAATTGTACTTCTTCCCTCTGCATATCTTTCTGCCTCAGCTTTCCCTGATGAGTCAGAACCACTATCAGTACTGCAGGAGCGCAATCTGATGGGTGATTGGTCCTTTCAACCTGGAGGGAAACCTCACAGTCAGGAAATTCAAAGAAAATTCTCTGTTTAGATCAGATAATGAGATTAAGAAGGAACCAAAAAGGGGCTGTAGTATGAGGTGGCACATAAATATTCATTTTATATATATAAATACACACTGCGAGTACTGAACTGAATAGCTTTACCTTCGTTTTTATGAACTGCTGACAATATTCACAAACAAAAATATGTAACAGACTGGCGACCAGTTTGTGTTCGTTCTGTGCGCGCTGGGGTAGAATCCAGCACCCCCCCTTCCAGCCACCCACCTTTTATATGGATAAACGGTACAGATGATAGATGGATTGAGGGATGGAAATATATTTAAACTAAATAAAGAGACATCCGGATCACTCACATCTAAAAAAAAAAAAGAAAAGTTCCACATCACACCTGTCAGCTTAGGATGAAGAACGCATAAATTAATTCTGGTTGCTTGTAAAAACTACATTCTCAAGTACTGGAACAGAAAAAGGAGCCCAGAGCGACACTGAAGCCTGTAAAAGAGCAAAGAGCAGGAGGTAAAGAGGACAGCAAGGGTTTAGGACTTCATCAGAGCACTGTATTAACTCAGTCTTACATAAGGGGAGGTTAAAGGGTGCAGATCGACACCCACAGCCCAGAGAACACAGAGCAAGGCGTGTCCCTGAAAAAGACCTCAGACTGATACAGGTGTGTTATGGACTGGGGCATTCAGTGTTGCAGTAAATACCTGGCAACCAGCTACAACACATGAACTGACTCATTAACTGCAGGGGTGCTCCTTCTACCTTTCGTTCCACATGGACAGTGGTTCATGCTGTAGATACTTCATTCCACTCGAACCCAACATAACATGGGAGTGGAGCTTCCAATCTTTATATGTAGACTAATGAACTGCACTCATAAACGAGTCAGATATTACACACCCGTCCTTTTACTTTCAGTGAGTGAGACAGACTGCAGTGAGTGCATTGCGATAGATAACGTTTACAGATATTGCTTCATGTTTGCGTAGTGAAGTGTAAGACTCAACAAAGGGGCATCCAGGACTACAGTATATACAACCAGTCGGATACACGCAGTGTGGGACACAAATGGTCTAGAAGTTGAATAACAGTACAGCTGCTAAAAACGTGTACTGGCAGGAGAAAAGTCCAGAAATCAATTTTCATCTGACAGACACAAGGCCAAACTAACGCATGTATGTAAGTGTATGTAAATACCACACAGGATGAGAATCCTCCACTGAAAGCTATGGAAAACTGGTCATAGACCGACCAGCCATAGACCGTTTAGAGCTACATACAAGAAAAACTAATTTACATTAGACAATGTGAGGTACCTCAAGGTCTTATTTACGTGCTTCCTTCAGTCTCACACTGATCTACAAGAACATTAAAGTCACTGACAGGTGAAGTGAAGAGCACCGATCTGGTTACAGTGTCTCCTGTCGGGGGGAAGCAGGAAAAATATTTTGAAAAAGATCCAAACTGTGATCTCTGGATGACTGAACATCTCCAATACAGCAGGTCTTGTGGGATTAATAATGGTTTATCTTATCGAAGGTCTGAGGTTCTCTGATGGTGGTGGGAAGTGAAGACCTGCCCGTCTGGTTCTGATCCACAGAAGATCAGCTGGAGAACAAACTGCTGAAGAACTTCCTGCTGCTCTGATAGAAAGGGGTCAGAACACACAGGGCAGCGCCCTCTGCTGGGTATGGGGCTGCATGGCTGCAGACCGGTCAGCAAGCTCATGCTGACCCCTGACCTCCACCGGAAGGTCCAACAGTAAAACCAAACTGGACCATGGAGTGATGGGAGAAGGTGAGCTGGTCTGATGGAGCACATTTTCTTCTACATCAGGGGGCGGTCAACTGTTTGTGTTTGTGTATTAAGAGATGAACCAGGATGCAGGCAAGGCGGTGGAGGCAGTGTGATGCTCTGGGTGATGTTCTGCTGGAGAACCTTGGGTTCTGCATTCATGTTGCTGTTCTTTTAACACCTAAACACTGCAGAACAAGGTTCCTCCTTCATGGAAACGCTGTTCCTCTTTCAGCAGGAAGATCCTCCTACACGGCAGACACTGATCAGGAACTGTTTGAGGAACATCTCAAAAGAGCTTAAAGCTCCTCCAGATTCTCAGGACCTCAATGGATTGAGCTTCTGTTGGACAGACTAGTCCGATCCATGGAGGCTCCGCCTCAGAGTAATTGGTTATAGTTAACCAGTATTTCAAATGTCCACAAGAAAAGTTGGCATCTAAAGAACGGAGATGTTTCAAAAGAGGAACCGCACCCATGAATTAGTCACACCACAGGCCTGTGAGTGTCCTGAGAAACCACCAGTCACTACTGACTCAGCAGCTACTTATGAAACCTCACGTTAAAGACCTGTGTCCAAACACACACACCAAATAAATGATCAATGTTACTGGATTTTCTTTATGCATTCTTTGTACCATTCATGGGAATATTTTAGTGGAAAAAACAGATTTCATCCATTTAATCTAATGAAATATGTTAGCTTTGTCTTACATACTGTTCTTATTCAAAAATAATATGTACGGATGCAGATACTTTAAAAAATGTAAAAAATGTGATTCACATATGATGTGAATATATGAAATAAACACCTACCTCTGTCAAAGAAAGGAGATTGAGGACAAGTGGATGGATGGATAGAAGGATAAACAACATACAAACAAAACTCATCATATCTCACAGCTTGTGGTGTTCTAAAACAATGAAAAACGTGAGAAATGAACTTTGGTGATACAAAAGGAAATATATGTTCATGCATGAGTTTTACATTTAGGGCATGCAGATCTAAAGACAGGCTGATCTGAGAGCGCTCATGTTTTTTAAAGAAGTTGTGAAGCATTCTGTTGCATCAAAAACCCTCAAACATTCAGCCTGAAAGACCAAAAGCGTGAACGTGCCCATGATGCGCCAGCAGATGTGGGTGTGCATCAGCCGGCTTCCTGTGGGCATGGTTTCTGTTTTTGTGGTGATTAAGTGGAGCAGAGCGTGACAGTAATAAACTACACGGTCGCCTGTGATGGGACTCACACAGTGGGACCTAGAAACCACGTCTAGAAAGAAGTGACCTTCGCTTCTGCATTAGAAATGGCAGCATGTGGAACGTTCACATGATCAGTTCTCACAACAGCACGACTCTCATCGTCTCAATGTCTAAACAGGGATCACCAGGTTCAGGCTTTCAGGGAGAGAACCAGACCTCGGACTGAAATCCGTTAGAAAGGTGTTTTAAAGGGTGACTGATGGGAAATGGTGTCTCTCAGTCACCCTGAACAGAAAGCAAAGCCAAAGAGAGAGGAGTGGAGGCGCGGCAGGCAGAGGACGAGGCCTGCAGGGGCGAAGGTGCGGCCTCAGAAGGCCTTGATGAACATTTCAGAAAAAAGTGTCAGTGAGTTGAAGAGAAAAGGCCGGTTCACTTAACTGCATGATGCCCTCGGCCAGTTCAGGCACGCTTTCTGAGTCCGGCTCCATTCTGTCAGCCTGCCTTCCCCACGACGCACGAGATACTGAGGCAGTGAGTGTGTGTGTGTGTCCACCTGGCCTGGTTAGCTTATATGTGGCCAGTAACTGGACACGCAGGAATAATCCGAGCAGCCCTGCTGAGGACGCCCCACGGCGAGGAGAGTCGGGTTGCCTAACAAACTCTGAACACCAGTGTGACAGTTACTCCATCCATCCATCCATCCTCTCTATTCATTCATTTTTCCAAGAGTTTTTTCTTTGTTGAGACACACAGTGACCAATATATGAATCGATCAAGCAGAACAAAGAGCATCTAACTGAAGTCCTGAACCAGTGAAGAACCAGGAGCAGATGATTCCAGATGATCAGGAGGTGATCAGTATACTGGTGGTGCTGAATGGGTGGAGCTCCTTTATCTAGGCTCCTTGTACCTTTAGACACTTTGCAGCCTGTCAGTAAAACATTTTTTCACATTTCTTTCATTTAATCTCCTCAGTGTGACAGAGATCAGACAGTCTGACAGGAAACATGAGTTTTACACCAACAAGGAGATTTAAAGAAAATGTTTGCACAGTTCTTTATCAAGGAGTCCTCCTTGCTGTGAAAAGCAGGTTTGGTCTCAGTTACTCTACTGTAAAAACACTGTAAAAAAGGGTGTGGACCTTATAATAATGTGTGGGATTTGGCCCTGTTCCCTAAACAGTACCCGCACTAATATCACAATTATGCATTTCCTCTAAACAACCCTGTTCTTAGTCTTTAATAAGTTTATGTAACTTTATGCAGTTCAAAAAAGTGTGATCAAGTCATAATGATGCTTTTGTCATTTTATAGATCCAGACTTATGTAAAGTTAAATATTATAAATGAGACACAGAATCGACTGTTCAAGTGTCCCGGGAACAACGAGTTAAAGAAGGATCATAATATACTGCGATTGTTTCTGTACAGTGATTTTGGCCAAGTTGACAATATTCATTTAATTATGACTTTTAATGGAGACAGTGATGTTATTCAGCTTTGTCTCTTAACACCTCGGATCCCAATATGCTTCACCTCGAACAGTTTCACATCATCAGACATTTGTGTCCAGAAAGAACATTTATTTGCAACTAAACTGATTTTATGTCACAATCAGGAATTGGAAAACATTGATTCTGGAGGAAATTATGTTATGACCATTCAAACACACAAAGTCAAGAACAATGCAAATATAAATATAATGCTCAAGGAGTAAAAAAAAAAAACCTGCAGAAACAATATAAAGCTATATAAACAATGTGCTACACACTATAGAAACACTAGACCTATATAATATATAAACACTACACACTATAGAAACAACATATGCCACATTAATCATATACAATATAAATTTGAAGCGGATTTAAATAGTATAAATAAATAAATAAATGTTTCTACTAATTAACAGAAATAGTGCCTGGCAGCTGGTTCTCTACTGCTGGTCTGTAAGTTGTTGCGCAGAATAGTAACATGAGCGGTGATACTGATATTAATATTATATTATTGAGAACATGGATCATAAACTGTGGTGTGTATGTGTGTGGAAAAGTGGTAAGATGATCAGCTAGATGATCAGAGATGAACGGCGTCTCTGGCCAGTGAGGGAGCCGAAAGATGAGGAGGACAGGGGTCAGCGCCGCAGCGTCTGAGAGAAATGAGGCGTGAGCCATATGCATCCATTACTCAGAAATATGAGAGCAGACACTAAAACAATAGTGGGGCTGCTGGAGGGTGGAGCAGTGTGACTCCCACCCAGCATTTAATCTTCTCCTGTCTGACCTTTGCTGGACCAGCGAATCTCTAAGTGACTAATTGAGCAAATTTGACTGGTTCTCTCTGTCTGGACTGACAGAAAGTTTTAGGCAAGCAGCAAAAACTTCAAGGTACAAAAACTGATGCCCAAACGAGGACAAGCAGCTGAGGCGGAACTTACCTTGCAGCAGTTTCGACTCGTGAAAACGTCTCAGAGTTTGGAGACAGAAAGAGAGGAAGAGATTTTTCTGGGGAGGAGAAGCCTATACACACACTTCCTGATAGAGTGAGTCATGGCCCAGCCCCCACAGGGCTAAAAACCACCCCCACCAAAATCAGAGGAACAGAAAAGAAAAGAAAAAAAAAAAGAAAAGAGTACTGAGAGTGGGAGAGAAAGGAACCAGCTCAGTCAGCATGACAGTCACAGGGTCTGACTGACACACGGCTGACTATTTGTGTACCCTTTCAAAAATATTTTGTTGAGTTGAGCTGAGTTGAGTTGGGTAGAGTTGGGCTGACATGGCTAGAGTTAAGTTGAGTTGAGATGGGTAGAGTTGAGTTGAGCTGTGATGAGTTGAGGTGAGATGGGTAGAGTTGAGTTGGGCTGAGATGGATACAGTTGAGTTGAGCTGAGATGGGAGGTGTTGAGCTGAGATGGGTAGGGTTGAGCTGGATAAGGTCGAGTTATGTTGAGATGGGTAGAATTGAGTTGAGCTGAGATGGGTAGAGTTGAACTAAGCTGAAATGGGTAGAGTTGAACTAAGCTGAAATGGGTAGAGTTGAGTTGAGCTGTGACGAGTTGAGTTGAGCTGTGACGAGTTGAGGTGAGATGGGTAGAGTTGAGTTGGGCTGAGATGGATACAGTTGAGTTGAGCTGAGATGGGAAGGGTTGAGCTGAGATGGGTAGGGTTGAGATGGATAAGGTTTAGTTATGTTGAGATGGGTAGAATTGAGTTGAGCTGAGATGGGTAGAGTTGAACTAAGCTGAGATGGGTAGAGTTGAGTTGAGCTAAGCTGAGATGGGTTGAGTTGAGGTGAGCTGAACTAGGTGGAGACTCATACAAGGAAGTGAGTTGAATTTGCTGAAACTGAACCGAGTTAAGATGAATTAAGTTGAGCCGAGGGGAGTTGATTTAAGTTGAGTTGAGTTATGATGGGTTGAATTGAACTGAACTAAGCTGAGTTTAGACTTATACGAGTAAGTTGAGCTGAACTAAGCTGAGTAGAATTTAGTCATCATTATCACACACATCTGTTTCTGCAGCCTGATGAGGAGCGTTTCACTGCCATCCAGCTCTTTAAGAACTAAAAAGCTGCAAGACAGACTAAAGACCTACATTCTGGCTGGAGTGGGATTACTTTAAAGTTTAAACAGACCCACCCAGCCTAACACACATTCTGTCTGGGCACATTCAGGCTCGTGTCCAGACACGCTCAGTCATAACCAGCCAAACCTTCAGAAAAAAAACAAGTAACATTCACAACCTTCCACTGAGCTGCTGAACTAAGACAAGCCTTGTTCTCCACAAACAGGCCAACTGTATTCCAAAGACCTGCCTGATCCTCCAGCTCAGTCTCAATCTAATCTCATCCAGCACATTTACAGTTATCACAGCTACATTCCGCAGGTTAACAGGACAGTGAAGGACAGAAACACTGAATGATAAGAAAGCTCAATTGGATCCTCTGGGAATGGGAACTCTTGGCACATCTTCCTTCCACAATACAATTATAACACATGATGTGTTTCAAGCACTATTGGAACAGCAAAAGCATTCAGATTGAGGATATTTCCAGTTTGCTGAAATAAGATCCTCAGGATAAGAACTCCCCACAGACACTTTCTAACTCTAAAATTGCAAATTTAGGTTTTATCTCCACCTTTAAGCCTCGTTCACACAGATGCCCGATTCAGGCATTTTACAGGCGTTCGTGGCACCAGGTGAGCATGTTGGAGCAAACTGAAGCCACACAGGCGTTCTGCCAAAATCCTGATGAACGCAAAGAAAACGCCGCTTTTATATTCACATTGCGTTTGGTGGACGTTCTGGAGGACCGAATACGTCCCATGATTGAAGTGTTCTGGGAACCGCGACAGATATTAGTTGAGTGGCGTGTTTGTGCTCTTGTACCAGTTGCAGCAGAATCAACAGTATATCCTGAGATTAGAGTTTAGTTAAAGAACTTCTGCAGAAATCTTCACGTCTTCCAAAAGCACAAAAAACGTCCCTTTGATTCGACGCTGTGCAGTAAGCCAATGTTTGTTCCTCTCCTGTCTACGGCGCCGTATCAGGAAGATTTTTCAAACAAGAATGTCGATTGTATATTTTAACAAAGAATAAATCTGTTTTCAATGTAGAACTACAATGGTTTCAATGTAAAACGACAAACGAAGATGTCCAACATGTAAGCAATCTGGAGAGAATAATTACTTCCCCCACAGGTGAAACATGGAACTACACTTTGGGCTGCAGGCTGGAGTTAAACAGTCAGGCGAACGCCAGTGTAACTGAATTCAATAAAGCTCGTAACAAAACCGCAACAAAAATCTTCACCATGTCAGAGTCTCTGTTGTACTGAGAATGATCCACCACCCAAATAATGCCTCACTGGTGGTCTTGTGGGGGTCGTGGTGAGAAGTGATGGGACTTTTAAATAATGCAGAGAAACAGATGGACCATAGTCTGTACCTGTAAACTACAAAGAGTACCTCTAGGATTAGTGGAACCGATATAATGGACGATTAGTGTAGACACAAGGTAAGTGTACCTAATAAGGCCCATGTGGTCAGTACATACTGTAATTGTATTTAAATGTGCACCGGTCAAAAACTTTGAATGTCCAAAATATCAACTTCACAGGAAAATCGAAATCCTTCAGAGCTTATGATGGAAGTTACTGTGAAAGTAAATTTGGACTATTCCTATTGGACCATAAACCAGAGAGAGAATTCTCTGTAGCTGCTCCGACCCTACAGACAATGATGAGGACACAGTGAAGACAGCTGAGAAGACCTTTCTCTCTGACATTTACCACAAACTTTTTCTCTCCTTCCATCTGACAAAACGTTCTGTACATGGGCACAGATTACCGTTCTCTTCGAGCACATAGTTCCTAGAAGCACGTCTTGTGTTATTGTTCTGGGGTCCTGAGATGCTGCCTCATTGGTGCCCGTGCCCAACCTAAGCCGCCCAATACTCCACCGAAGCGCCGCCCCAAGCCTCGTCCAAACACACAGGCCCCGCCCCTAGTCGCAAACCCCGCCCCCAAGCGCTGCAAACATTTATTACATATTTAAAAATCCCCATTTTGTTACATACTGCACACTCTACATCCTTCTGCTGCTGTTGCTTACACTTACAGAATTAAGGTTCTCTACCTCAACATTTCTTAAACACTTTAATGACTTTAAAACAACATCTGTTCACACTGTACTCACTCAATAGTGCTGTAGCTGCTCCTGTATGCTGTCTTGTACTGTAACCTGCTCTGTTGTATATATTGTACTGTGGGTTGCATCGCGGGGCGTTGATGTTTTGCTCGATACGGTAATGTTTGAAAGTTTGTTAACTTTTTAGAATTGTCTTTAAATAACAGGGCTCTCACTCACACCCGGCGCTGGGCCCACTGATTGAAAACACCTGACTCTGATTTCACCTTTCAATTTACCTGCTGATCCCAGAGGTTCACACATTTTTCCACTGATAGATATGTAATACTGGATCGTTTTTCTCAATGAATAAATCACCAAGTGAAATATTTTTGTGTCGTTTATTTAACCGGGCTCTCTTTGAGGACCTGTGTGAAAAGCTGATGACGTTTCAGGGGGGTATTCCAAAAAGCAGGTTATGCTACATAACCGGGTAAGTTCTGCACTAACTTACCCTTGAACTTACCCAGTTATGTAGCATAACCTGCTTTCTGGAATACCCCCCAGGCTGCCTGCAGTCCCTGCTGTGTGAAAAAGTTCTTTAATCCACGCCACAATGAAGCTGAAATGACATCTTGAAAGGTTTTGAGTTTTTTATTGTTTTGGTTAAAGGGTTAGTTTTTTGGGTTTTTATGTCTGTAAACTTAGTTAAGCAAACAATGCATAAAATCAGCACCAGCTAAAAAAAACATCCAATACAAAATGAATACATTTAAATGTTTTACAAACTAGAAACACTCAAAACATTAGTATAAAATAAAAAATTATATAAAACAGTCAAGATCACTCGCCCGGCTGTCCACATGCCACATATTTTAACAGCACATTATTCACAATGGCGGAGTGGCAGAGTTTCAAAAGGGGAGTTGGAGCAGGATCTAGGTGAGAGGAGGACGAGCTGGATTCTAGAATTAGTTTAGAGATAGTCAGGTGTTGTTAGTGAAAAGCAAGACAGTGACTGACCGGGTGAGTTGGATGTATGACTGAGCTCAGTATTGGTAGGGAAACATTGGTAGATGGCATTGGTCTTTTCAAACAAATAATCTAAATAAGAGCAGCAAAATTCATTAGAAGTGGGGGCATCCTAAAAACGGGGGTTGGTAAGTTTATTTATCACATTAAATAATGCTTTTGGCCTGTTACTTGAGTTGTTAATTTTGGCAGAGACAAAGAGAGAGCGTGCTGAAATGAGCAGTTTTGTATGTTTTGAGGTGGTCAAGATACGCCAGGTATTGAACAGTAAGACCAGTTTTCCTGTAAAGATGTTCAAGCCGTCTATCCGTAGCCTTTAGAATGCGGAGCTCAAGGGTATACCAAGGAGAGGAGTGCGTGGCGGGGACAGTTCTAGTCTTAATGGGAGCATAATGTTGTAGCATATGTGAGATGGTGGAGTGATAGTTAGACAATAACAGAGTTGGAGAGGAAATGTCATTAACATTGGCCAGATTGAAGGAAATAATGGAGGAGCAGAATGAAACTGGATTAATGGTTTTCAGGTTGCGGTATGAGATAACAGACGTAGGGCGTTGGGAAAACATGGGTAGATTGATGTAAAAGTCAAGGAGCTTATGGTCAGAAATACCAGAGTCAGTAACAGAAATGGAAGAGATGTCAGCTCTTGATGTACAGTTTAAATCAAGGGTATGACCACGAGTATGGGTGGGAACATGAACGTGCTGTGTCAGGTTAAAACATTCAAAAACAGACATTAGTTGGGCAGTAGCAGAGTAAACAGTGTCAACATGAATATTGAAGTC